>CM056386.1:1380037-1497374 GCA_029718625.1 Synaphobranchus kaupii | reverse complement strand
CATGCAGATAATGGAATTAAAATTAATTGTAAATTAATTGTGTAACGTGCTGCAAATTTCGTTTCTAATTAGACGCTTAGTTCTCTTTAAAATCTTTTGTTCAGTTATGGAATAACAGGGGAAATCAGCGGGGTTTTAATAAGCTGAGGGTATGAAAACCTTGTCACTGTAATTTAAAAAATATGAAGGACGAAGAATAGCTAAGGTTAGGCTACAATTCAGTTAACATGATGACATTTATCTCCGTTTTTTAACCATAGTCTATCAAAAAAACATTATGCACAGCGAGTCCGCTGTAGCCTAGGCTATTTGAAAAACTAACAGCAATATTCACTGGACAAGGTCTTGAACTTTTTTTAGTCACAAACCATTCTATTTAGCCTACTTACAGGCTGTATTCCTAGATAAACAGAGCTGTATTGTAATGACATCTGAAGCGCATTTTCAGAACGCAAATGTCTGTCTATTGCAGTACGTGAGTTTTCCATTGAATAACAATTCACGCATTAGGTGCAAATGACAATTCGCGCATTAGGCTTGATATAGGTGTTATCAGCTCCTTTTTAATGGATAGCCATTGTCCCGTACCATCGCACATCGCCTGGATGTTGATGGAGTGGGCTAAGAGCAATGTAATGTGGCATCGTTTCCCTTCGCTGAGGGAAAGGTATGTGGACCTATGGAACCTTTTATTATTATGCATTTTTGATATAGCCTACACAATAATAATATTTCACATTGTGATCTAGATATTTTAGTCATGCTTGTGCACGCCCCTGTGTGTAACAGACAGGAGGGTATACGCGTTGTGCACACGCCTATGTAGATGCACTTATATGCGCCGTTAAAATAACATGTAAACAACTGCGACATGACTTTAGACCAGGTTTGTGGTGGTTCTAGCGCAAGCGCTTTCTGCTGGCTCAAGATAGCAATACGCTAAAAAGAATCCTGGCCACTCCTCATCTTAAGACCAACACGCCCAGTTCACTTGTGATGGCGCAAAAATACATGCTAGTTAAAGGACGTGAGCGCTAGGCCTTATTATGGACCTAGCGTCGGGTGTAAGATAGCAAAGGTTAGCGCCGCTTTGCGCCGGGTGTAAGATAGGGCCCCTGATGTTCCATGTTTTTCAATGAGACAGCAGCTGAAAGCTCCGCCTCCGCCAGTGTTGAATACCGCACACCAAACCGCCGACAGGACATTCTGCCAAAACATCAATTTTCTCAGCTTTTTCTGTAACGGAGGGACAAACCAGATGTTTTTTTTTTGGAAACAACATGGAATTTTGTTGTCCCTCCTGTCTTTTTTGGTATGGTCCCATCAGGGAGACCATGTTGGGGAGCCGGTTCAGATTCAGCGCGGGTTTCCAGCATAGCCGTCATCTGATGAGCGAAGCTGCGTGACTTGCGCGGAGAGGCGAGTGTCCCTGCCAGACTTGCCCTTTTTTACGTGGTAGGCCATCAGTCGTGGTGACACCCCTGTGTTTAAGGGCAACCCCTACAGGGGGTGATGCCCTACCAGAGAGGGGCATATAGCACATAAATGCAGCCAACCTGGCCTGCTTGGTCTCCAAAGACATGCCCACGTAACATGGGCAGGGGTCGGAGAACACCTCCTGCAGGTGCCCTAGACTAAGGCACAAGCAGCACCTGGTGTGAGCATCAGACAGGTCCATGGTTCCCCCACATTCAATACACAAGGCGCTCATGCCTGGAGCAGAATGAAGAACACCAGAGGAAACGTCTCACTGGGGGAAGGACCACGCCCAGGGTTTCAGAGACAGAATCTGCAAAAGCTCTCGCAGCACTTAAACCAATCAACGGAGCGCACACACTGACCGATTGGGAAAATTTTCACCGGGGCAGCTTTAAACAACGGATTTGGCAAACTCTCTTGTTTAAACAATAATTAGCAAATGCAATATGACTCAAAAAGGAATGCAAACACTCCCAAGGCAGAATATAAATGCGGCAGCACCGAGTGCTGAACCGCACTATATGCTACACAAAAACAATAGCAAAGTTAACGTTAGCAATAACAAACAAAGTGATACACAGTATCTAGTCTTTTAGCAACAATGCTACCAGTGGATTACCGCATGCAAGTGCTATCACAGCCTTTGGAGGATGGGAAACCGTGGCTCCAACTGTAGTCGAAAAGCTGAGGGGATAGCACAGGAATACAAACAAAAGTTTTAGGTTTCAACTCTGCATCGGCAAGAAGAAAAAAGAAGAAAAAAAACTTCTGGCTTGATGTGTCTCTATTTATATAAGAAGTTACGTCATCCCGCGGAGGTCATGGCCATGACAAATTGTTGGTATAAGATTCTTGATGCATCCAGCAACAAGTAAGTATATCTGTAACGTTGACGACCCTAATAGTCGAAGGAACGACATAAAACTGTTATAATTTTTAATGTGGGAATTCCCCAGTGCTTCGAACTAAATCTAACATGCCCCTGCCTGCAGAAAATGAAAAAATACTGCAGCATGTCCATGTTGTAAGTAAGTAATCAAATTGAATTTAACAAGGAAGTGTCGCTTGTAAACCTCGCCGTCAATTATCGTCTGTGCTTAACTAGTGTCAATTACTTCATCAACTTAGATGATTGAGGGTGGTGCAAATGGGATTGTGTGAGAATTGGCTTGACAAAAAGGCTATCGTCACCTCTAGCTGGCGGAGCATTGAAGTACCATGCGAGAAAAGGAGAGACAAACTGCTGGCCCTACCCACAGTATATGGAGATCATCCCTATCAACTCTGTTATATAGTGTCCTTGCTAGTGGTGTTCCTGATGGGTTACCCTTCCTATTATGTTAGCATTTCACTGCCATTTGTGTTAAGTTGTTGTTACAGGTTAATATAAAATAAAAAAAAACATAAAAGTTCCAAATATCTATGCATTTTCATAAAATTTTCTAGGATGTGTTAAATGCATTTGCTGCATTTAGGAAAATCATTTTGAAATTATACAAAAACAGAGTAATTTTGGGTCATATAGACTCTGACATAATATGAACATTAAACTGGCATTATTACCGGTCAGTTCTAATATTTTGTGTTGACCATTCATCTCAATGAGCGAATGTTGTTGCTAAGGGCAACATAGAACTGACATAGCTAGCTAGCTAGCGAGCTAACATTAGTTATTATGTCAATGGACCATAGGCATGCAGGGAAATACTGTTCCTATTCTGAGTCTTCAATTCTTTAAAATTGTATTAGTGACACTTATGACCGCACTAAAAAAAAGTCTAATAAAATGGCACCCCGACCAGGCAACCAGGTAGAAAAAAAGCAGCCAAAACTGGTCATTTGCAATGGATTGGTAGCCCAGGGCTATACAATTCAGCCGTGCTCTGTACAGTGAACATGCAGTAAATTTAGCCCATAATTTTGAAAGTTGGGGACATTTGGAGAGAATGGAATCATGAATAATGAATCTCTAACACAAGCACTGGTAAATTCAGAAAACTAGGGAACCTCATTCCAGCATATAGGTTTCTCTGTAGGTGTGAATGCCTATGGCACTTGGGAAGAAGACGAGGAATATATATATATGTAATGTTTTGTTGTTATTTAATTATGTTAATCAGTTGAGTTTTGACAAAAAATGGAAATTAATGTAGGTTGATGAGAGAGACCATAAAGCCTTAGGTCATTCCTTGGGGGGGGGGGGGTTATAGAGGAATGGATGAATGCTTTTAATGAAACGGGGTCAAGCAGGGGTAATATGTGTTGGGCGGCTCTCTCCTTCATGCCCTGCAGCAGATTTTCCATTAGTGTCTCCCCACTGCAGGCTTCCTGTCACAAGGCTAACAGGGCCATTTTCTGGGGAGATGTCAATTTGGGAGACAATAGGTGAGATGTGCCCCATCAACCCCAGCATTACATTTAAAAAGAGATTCCCAACATACCCAAAGTATCTGCAAAGGCCCTACTAATGTTTTAACAGATAGCCTTAAAGAGGCTATGTGTAATGATCAGAAATTCCTTCTCATTACTGACACCAGTGGCCGTAAGTGTACTGCAGCCAGCAGCCTGTTGCTAGCACACTTCCTCACACTCATTCAGTGGGTGCAAGCAACATCTTTTTTCCCTTGCTCGTACTCTTCCTGTACACCAGCCAAAAGAGTGACATACCTGAGACTGAACGTGACTGGCGTCATGTTGACAGATGAGGTAAGTAATGTTACACTGTTATTATAGTTTGACTATATTTTTAAAAAATAGGATTGATAAAACGTCATATTGTTATCAGCTTGCTAGCAGAATATAGGCTAATGTTGAAATAATCCACTCTCTCTGCGTGATACGTCGGCTTCATGGGTCTGGCATGGTGTTCTGTATAGCACAGTGGTTTGAGACAAGGATAATCCTAAAATAACGTTAGTTATGAACAGATGATGGGAGTGGCGTGGTTGACTGGTCCATTTCTCAGGAGCTAGCTAGCTAGTGTTACACGAGTTTGCTAGCCCTCTAGTTTATGTTGTGGTACTATGGAGGGCGGGCTGGCCAGAGAGAGGGAAGGCACTCGGGAGTGTGCTTAGATGTCATATCCTTCATTCACAAATGGATTTCCCCGGCAAATCTGGCTTGCAGCCTTTACATAAAAAAATTATACACAACGGAGAAAGTCGGGGAAGGTCTAATTTTTTAAGTTACATTACAATCTGTTCATACGTTGGCAATTGAAAGCGATTCATGCATTTAAAAGCCTTACACGTAGCCTCTTTAAGTCAGCCTGAGGCTGCTTCCAGCATAGAGGTTTCTCTATTACGGGCAGTGTTTCTTTATAATGGTTGTGCATGCACCCCATCCCATCCCCAAAAACCATGAAGATAAAACCTGTGATGACCTGCTCATCAGCACGGGAAGGAACTACAACTATGCTGTAACCTGTGTTTAATTCCCACAATACAGTACTTCCTACATGCCCAATTACCAGACCTGGGCCAAGTACATAATGGAATACTTTAACTCTTTAGGTGCTGGCAACAATTGAAAACAATTGTAACATATTAGAGATCCCATAGGGAGGAAGTGCCAGGTACCCCAGGTATCACACCTCAAACACACAGTGCCATCTTGCCCCAGCTCAAAAGCCATCCTAAACTCATCCTCCATTTCCATACACATCCCTCCTTATGCACATAGCACTATCACAGACACATAAAAACTCATACACACACCCCTCTTCATGCACATGGTACTAACACACACACACACACACACACACACACACACACACACACACACACACACACACACACACACACACACACACACACACATTCACCTACATTTTTATCATTATGACTAGAAGTAGAAGGACTAGCCATAGTATTATCTATGCCTCGGTTTTATTGGAAAATAGACTTCAATATCTGTCATAGCCACACACACAGACAAATACAAGACCTTCACTATCACTTAATTAGATTACAGGACACAATAGGCCACTACCTGGCTACACATCTGGCAGAGGGATGAGTGTCAGACCGCCTACTGACCGGCAGGCAGCAGGAAGTGGAGGGTAGTTATTAGTTAATTCAGCTAGCCAAGGGAGATATCAATTTAAATATCCAATGTAGAATGCACATTTCTATCTCCTGCCTTTTTGAACAAAGGGATCAGAAAAGGTATATAGAGTGATCCATTATGCACATGGTTGTTCAGTTACTCCACAAACCCAAAGGGACTGCCTCGTTGCAACTGCTGGTGCAAATAAATATTACCAAATAAAACTTTGTTGACTTTACATCAATATCTGAACCATGCCTCATAATTGTTTACACCATGTAAAATGTTACAGACCAAATCAGAGTTCTATGACTGAATAGTTTTGTTATGAATATTGGTGAAAATGGATTCTTTTAATATTGTAATCTAAAAGGATTTTATTGGTGTCTAATGGGCAATTTACTTCAAATAAGTATTTGACTCTCAAAATATGTGCTGTTCTGCAGGCCTAGCAGTTATGGTTGGTACTGGTGCAGTCAGGATCTGGATCCTGGATGAGACAGCTGACAGACCCATTAATGTAGTTTAAAAATAGTGACATTTTGAAGTTAAAGAGCTTAAGAGTTAACCATAGTAAATGGTAGAATGGGATTAATTTAATGTTATTTCGGTTTTACTTGGTTATCTGACACCAAATTAACGTTTTAACCTTTCCTCTGTGCTAAAAGTTGTACATAGACGGAGTCCACAAATTGGGGACTATAGCCACTTTCTGCCAACAATGCTCAATTGTTTTTAATGGGGAGGAATTTTCCATGATTCTTTTGGAAAATGTAAGACAATGATGTGACTTTTTTCCACAATATGCAGAAATGGAAATGCCTGGGTTGAGTTTTAGAGAAAAAGCCATTACTTCCTCTTCATTTATCCTGGTGTAAATGATCACTTCCCTGCAAAGCCATTAACTCTCTCATTAGTAGCCTATGGGTCAAGAACCCAGACATGAGGCTGAGAAACACAGTCTGGAGGCTCTTTGTAAACGTCCTTCATACAATGATGTTTAAGCTTAAAGCCAGCCTCTCTTTTATTGATTGAAAGGGATGGTGCAGATACGGCAGTGAAGACAGAAGCAGTAAAATCAGATCATCCTAAATCATCAGGGGTTGAGTCAAATTAATTTACCCTTCATTCAACTCATTGTGTTTCAGGTGGTGAGAAAGTGTGGTCAGATTATTTCAGGAAATACTAGATGTGGGAACACAGAGACACGGAACCCAGAACTAAGGATAAAAACCAGGATGCCACCCTCCACTGGTACATAACCTGTCTTCCTGATTCATTGCTATCCCCCTGGTAATAAACAATAAACCCAGGACATGCTGAAGTATGACAAAATGATTGTCACCCTTCATAAAGATGAGCAAAACAGGCTCTATAAAATAACAGAAAATAAGATGTATTGTTCAGAAAATGAGAAAATTATTTTAATACTAATGGTGGATTTTTGATGTTATGGGGTAGTTTTGCATCTGTTGGTCCTCTGGCTTTTATTGAGGTCAATGGGATCATGAAGTCCAGCAAGTAAATGACCTGGGCTGTGTCCGAATCAGAGCACTGTTCCCTTTCCACTGTCCCCTATCCACTCAGACCCCTGGCTACTATATGCCCTGTCCCCTCACATTACAAGCAGTGTGCGAAAGAAATCCCACAAAACTCTTTCCAAACTAGTGAGGAAGTAGTTCGTAATATCTTTTTAAATTTTATTTTATTTTATTGAGAATATCAATCAGTTAACATATGACAATTGTTACAAAGTGTAGACTATGAATGAAGATAGAATTAACAAAAATAAAAGTAAAGTATTTCGTAATATGACCCACTCTTGTACCATAGATATGCATATACACTCAACGTCTTTTACGTTTTTACTTCCGAGTTACTTACTGAAATTGTCGGGTGAGTGCACAGATCTGCAGATGAGTGTGCTCCTGAATTCCCTCAACAAAACCCCGGAAATAAGGGGTTCATCCGGGTATTTTAAGTGCCCCCATTTGTGAGAAAAAGTCGCCCACTCAAAAGCTTTTTGACGAAGTGGACTCAAATATGCATACTCAAAAGGGTGTAGGGCTCTGATTCAGACACAGCCCTGGTATCACCTCCTCCACAGGAAGCTCAAAATTGGCCAAATGGATCTTTCCACAATATAATAATCCCAACCTCAAAATCAACCAACAAATGCTTAACTGTCCACAAAATTACTGTATTGCAATGGCCATTTCAGTCACCAGACTTGAACCTGATTTATAATTTTTGGTTTGAATTTCATGAGACAAACAAATGAAAACAGCTAGTATCATCTTTTACTCCATGTCTTAGCTTTGTGGGGTGGGCCAGCAGAATGCAAATCCAACGCTGATCAGAGACAAAGCAAACTAGAAACTAGATATTGTATTGGACATCTGGGCATTTTTGGTAAAATCTAATGGGTTCAAGAAAGTATTTACATTTCATAAAGAAACCAAGCATATTATGAAACTGACAATGAACTGAATTTTCTGTCTGGCAGAGGGGCCTATGTCACACACTGGCATAGCACACACCCCTGCAGCCCCTGTGGTGCCTCAGGAGAGTGCCACAATGATAAATAAATAAAGAATGAATAAATAAATAAATGTGTAAATATAAAATAAATATATATAATAAATATATGGGTCATTCCATGTATAATCAATCAGTGCTTTCCATCTGACCCCCTCAGAATCACCTGATCTATTTAATGAAGCTATGCAACATTTCTACTTTATACTATGAATATCTTGAGAGTTATGGCCCCTTGAAGTACCTAGGGGTAGCTCAAATTCTGGCGCCTTTTATTTCGCATTAAATTTTCAGTCATTTATGAGCCCTCATAGCTTCATAACTAAAGGGGCTAGCCACATGCAGTTTTCAGGGGTGAAAGATACATTCAAGTTGTGTTTGAAACTGAGGTCTATTTTATCAGGTGTATTTTACATGCATAACACTTCTCACAATCTCAAGCCAAAATCTCAATTTCGTTCAGCTCGTTCAATTATTTCTACAACCAACTTTGACCACCAATATCACGGGATATATCATGATGGAAATCACATCATCATTGAAGTTCACAATCTGACAACGGAAACAGGGTTAGGGTTAGGGTTAGGGTGAGGGTCCCACACCGGTGGAGATGCTGAATACTCTCAAGTTGTCCAATGTTATATCTTCATCATAATTATTAGTATTGTAAGTCTCGCGCAGCTAGACCAATGAGGGAATAGCTCGGAGCGAAGGTTTAAGCGTGATGAGGTAATATCACCGTTCATTTATCTGACTCCAATTAGAATTTAGAATTTGGCTTTAATCATGCGTGGAGCTTGGAGTGGTTACACTCGACTCTTCCTTGGGTACCACCATTACTCAATATATGCTCCCGGGATTAGCACTATTGCTGAATCTCAGTTCGTTGGAGAACACAGAAGTTGGGAGTCTAGCCAACACAATACATGCATTATTTTTTACATAGATAGTTGTGAGCCCAGGTCAGCGTGCATTCCGAGGGCTCCTTAAGGCGAATTTGACAAGAACCGACGTAGAATGTCCAGGGGTTCTCTTCACATCAAATCACCAGAACCATGCACCACTAATCCTGTTTTACTGGCAGAATTTGGCTGCCTTTCCCAACTTGGGAACTCCACTAAAGACTTTTGCTGTACCAGGCCCCTGATCAGTTGGACTTTGGCCAGAATTGCCCCCCTGAGTATTCAGTCGTAATTTAGGCTGAAAAGGATATAAGATGGATTACAGTCATGGAGATCACGCAAGTTAAAAATAAGAAGAATTTATTAATGACAATAATCACTGGTTAAGACTGTGAGAGCAAATATGAACACATGCAATACCTATAGCTAAACACAGGATAACATGCTGCTAAGACAAAGAAACATGAACAGGTTCACCAACAAAGTATAACCAAATGATTCCGTACAGTGTGACTATGGTACCAGGAGAACTGTTAGGCAGATACTCCTATACGGGTATAACTATAGTGTCACTACAGCACCAGGAGATCTGTTAAGTCTTAAGTTACACCCATAGTGAAGGAACTATGGTGCCTGTAAAGGTGGCGTGACGTGTGAGGTAGGAGGGGCCAAACACAGCAAGAGGATTCATTAAGCACAAGGCCGGGACGGGAAACCTCGTAATTAACCCTATTTACAGTACTTTGGCCCATTTGGCCCAATTTTCATCTAGTTTTTACTAGTGTCAATTAAGTGCCAATATCTCAAAAACTATTCACTGCACATCCATGGTTGAAAGTTTCAATGAAAGAAGAGGCTTGTACCATTCAGAAATTTGGAACAGAATAAATGTATGTCAAAGTGGTCACATACAGTTTATACAAAATACACATAAGAATACAAAAAAAAGTACAAAACGCCTTGTGTTTTTATAGTTTATCACTGAATATCTGAACTTCAAAGTACTGGAGCAAGCCAGAATTGTTTATACTAGTGCACTAATATGTTGTCCACTTGGGTATACAATTTGGTAAAGATATATACAGGCTTTCCTTATGCATTGGTATTTTTACCAAAACGGGGCCCAGGTGTCCGAAAACCTTTCCAAACCTCGCCAAATATAAAACATGTGCATATCTTTCTGTCTAGGCATGTCAATCATCAGAAAACTTTATTTTTCTTTTAAAACATTTTTTGTAATACAGAATGTGATGAAAATTAACCTACACATGTTTTGTGTTTATGTGTATGAGGGTATTCACTTACAAAGCGTGCCCAAAAGTGCCCAAATACCTCTCCGAAAAGGATTACTTACCCTAATGTTATCCAACCAATCTGCTTTACATTTAAAATGGCACTGTACTTCAAAATTAGATTTACCAGAGCCCCATAAGCCAGCAGAATAACAGGTTTATCTATAACAAGCCTTCAATTTGACTTTTTACAGCAAAAGTAATGAATTATACATCACTTTATTTGGCAAACCTGTCTGTTACCACCTCCTACGACAGAGGTGTCAGGTGGGGGAGGGGTGTCTTCACTGTCCTCCCTGAAAAAGACAGATTCAAGTACATTACTAAGTAGAATCACTAAAAAATGAGAACACAAATTATCTCAAAAAGACATATGGCAATTATTACAATTAAGTGGAAAATTTGTTTTATTTTATAAAAAAAAAAAATATATATATATATACACACACACACACACACACACACAAATACACACATATATTATATATATATATATATAGATATATATATATATATACGTATATACATTAAAAAATCATCCACAGTACGTCTGATATTAGCTCCAACATAATTAGCAATCGTAGCTAACTAGGATTTATGAATTAGTTTGTCAGCTTGCACAAACTAAATTACATTATTATAATACTGTAATGTCTTGACTGAACCGTGAAATAAAGTACTGAGAATGGTGTAGTGTCATGCGTGAATTCAACAACTAGCCCTTGTGTTGGTTGCTGCACAAAGAAACTGCGAATGAACGCGACAAAACAAACCCCTTTAGCCTGTGACAACATAGAAGCTAACTAGCGAACTCCTGCGAGAATCCATTTATCACCAAACTAAAAATACTCTAGATAATAGCGCTCCATACTGTTGATGATTATGATGATGATAATAACAATAATAATAATAATAATTTGTATTATATATTTTTAAAAACACTTACATGTCCAGGCACGGGTCCATGCCACAAGAGTCATTGCTCTGCCAGAGCACAGACTTCTTCGCCTCTGGGACACTGCGGTGGAACACCTCCAAAACCTGAGCAACCGTGAAATAAGCGCTCTTCTTTCCACCGTTGATTGCCAAGTTCGCGTATAAATGTATAAAATAATTGAAGCAGCAAAGACATGACCAGCGCCATTACACCATACAGCAAACCTCGTATGCGTACAGAGAAAATATGTCACAGGACAGTTTTTCAGCTCACAAAAAAGCTACACATTGCTAAATATCATCTGGATATACTAAAAACGTACTTGTACAGCAATCCAGTCCATCCCTTCCAGGATAAACTCAGTAAAAATGGCCACAGGCGTCATCTGATGCTGTCGACAGTCAGGAGCGCACAGCCGATTGCCCTATGGGCTGTCGTTACGCGTGGATACAGCGCCGTTCCCATTCGCTAGAATATGACATATTTTACATCATTTAAAAGGGCAGGAAACCCCGTAGAAGATAAACTACGTGGCTTACGTTAGATCAACCCTGAAGCAGTCTAGTAATGTTTTTACGCAACGGTAGTAACGTAGTACAAACGCAAATGCGATGGGTACGCACCATGGAAATCGAGATTTTGCTGGAGAATGGATAAATGGATTACGAAAAAATGTTCAAGATTCTTCAGAGAACAGATATAACTGCATAACCAGGTATAAAATTTAATTAATTAAACATGTTTATCAAGAGATCTTGTAGAAAATAAAATATATTGAAACAAAACCGGAAGAACATCGGTTGTATGCGTAGTGAAGTGAGCACGGGGAAAAAACACATAATGTTCATTTATACAACTTTTCAGTAACATACAATTGTTCCTAAATCGGATCTTGATTTTTTAGCGTGTAGAAACTGTACCAAGAGTTTTTTTGATATGCATTTTATTGCCTGTGACTGCGGCGAGGTGAAGGCTGTAAACAAATAAAAAAAGTGGGTTGGGCTATTAGCACCCTGCTGCTTTATGGCTCTGTAGTGTAACCTGAGAGCTGATAAGCATATAAACGAATGTGTTCGCAGGCTGTGACTGTTTTTAACAATTTTGCGTCGAAAGTTCCGTGTTTTATTAACGTTATAATTTAGAATTTAAGAGAAATATGAACACTATAAAAAATTGGGACGGATATGTCCCACCACTAGGGGGCCAAAGCCCATAGAGTTAAGGGAAGGAGACAAGACAGGGAGCACACGTACCAAAGCTACCAACCGGCTCACTGTCACACGCAAACGCCAGGTTTGACAGTAAGAAAACCAAACAAGGCGAATGGAACAAAGAACTGCTACCCTATACTACTACAAGCTAATTGAGCTTAATTAAAAATACACGCCCTGCCTCTCAGAATAAATAAAGCCCTACCTGTCAGTACGATAAAAACGCCCGGTCTCTTAGTAAGAAATGACTATACAAATACACCCACAAAGAAACAAAGACTCCTCTCGCTTTCACGGAAGAAAGCAGACAGAGGAGGAAGAGACAGAAAAGGCAAAAAGGTCTAGGCAACGGAAGAAAGGAAAGACCAGAAAGCGTAGACAGAAAAGAGCCAGGGGGGAAGAGTCCTAATATATCCACAAAGGCAAGTCCCGCATTACTGCAATAAAACACTCTGGAGCAAAAATGGTCTCCTAAAAAACCTAGACCTAATCATACTGGCTAAGCAATCAAAGGGCAAAATAATACCACACACAAAACAGAGCAAATAATGCCAGACAATACAAATTAATATCAAAGACCAGAACGGAGGAAAACATGGGCTTAAATAGCTCCAAGGTAACCACGCACAGGTGTGATGCCGAGAGAAGCTCCGCAATCAAGATGGGCAGCTCCACAAAAGAGCAGCGCCCTCGCGTGGCCACCAAGGAAACCGACCGCAAGGGGAAAAAAGGTCACAAACCATGACAGGTGCCACTACAGCGAGATCTGTTAAGCAGATACACCCCAAATGTACTTTTGGACTTCCCTTAAATGCAATCCCGGGCAGGCTTTCCACATTCCACAATTCCCTTTGTTTGTCCAAATAAGGTCTGGCCAGGAAGAGGGATGTAAAATCTAACCACCAAGGGACCCCCCTCCAGGAAGATAAACTGCAGTCTACTCCCCCCCGATCTAGTGATAGCAATAAGATACTTTGTACGACGGCGCGTGATCTTATGATTTTACCTGTCATTTATCTAGATACCAGGTGGTCCAGGTGAGGGCCACTCTGTGATCCAGATATTTATTTGGACAAGCGCATCCCTGATAACCTACAATCCCCCTTTCAAACACATTCCCATGTATTTTGCCCCCTCTTATACTTTTACATACCCCACATTTCAATTAGTATTAATCCCAATCCACCACATTTATCATATTATCCAGTTATTCACATGTACATACATTACATTACATTCATTTAGCAGACGCTTTTATCCAAAGCGACGTACAGTAAGTGCATACAGAGACGTCATCAAGATCACTACAGAACAGACAAGACAAAGCACATCCTTCCCATAATGTAGCAGCTATCCCTAGTAATGAAAGTTGACTGTAGTACATAAGATACTTTATACATACAGCGTTGTTTCAGTCCAGAATATTTGAACATAGGGTGCTTGTTCACAGGCCTTTAACGGCCTGAGAACAGGCCTCGGTTGCCGGCGTCATTAGGACCTCTAATGTCATTCCAGCTGTCGTTTACAACTTTGTGGCTGTAGGGCAGTGGAGTTGGACGTCCTGTGTGAAGAGGCAAAGATACAAAGTGGTGGGTAGAACAGTAGATTCTTAGGCCACCTGGTGAATTGTTTTATTGCACCCTCAAGGAAGTCGCCAACAGCTCAGTAACCCAGGGTTTATAACTGACAACCCAAAGGATCAATAATTTTCAGTCTTACAGTATTCATTGTCAGTTGTACTTCTAGTATATAAAATATGTGTATACCAATGTTGTTTGTCAATTTCCCTGCCCTAAACTATATTCGCGAGCGTCAAAATATGCCTATGTTTGACATTTATTTTGAAACAGAAGGAATCATGGCTAGAGGATGAGCCTGGTATCAAAATGTAGGGGAAAATTATCCCTTTTACTTGGCACTTGTTTCCCCTACCACCTATCCCACATGGTGATATAAACCTTCAAAGAAAGTACAAAAATTTATTTTTCGAGATTTCTATGACGAATTCTCAGAAAACAGATTATATATACAGTTGAAGTTGGAAATTTACATACACTTAGGTTGAAGTCATTAAAACTAATTTTTAACCATTCCACAGATTTCATGTTAGCAAACTATAGTGTTGGCAAGTCAGTTAGGACATCTACTTTGTGCATGACACAAGTAATTTTTCCAACAATTGTTTAGAGACAGATTATTTCACTTTTAATTCACTATATCACAATTCCAGTGGGTCAGAAGTTTACATACACTAAGTTGACTGTGCCTTTAAATAAAAAAAATAGAAAGTTGGTCGCATATCCTTTGCATGCCATGACTTCCTCATGTCTGTGACTTGTCCGCTTTGTGGTGTATTTCTTACGATATACACTTTTAGATCCCTTGGTTTTTGCGCTTGGTTCTCCGAACCTTACACTCCCCCCTTACAAAATTTTATAAATATGGAAATTAATCTAAAAATGAATAAATAAAATAATGTGAAAATAAATAAATCTGGAAATTAATGTAGAAATGTAAATGTATGTCCAATTAATTAAAGTTATTATATAAATAAATAATATTTAAATATATTTAAATAAGTAATATTTATTTATAATCATAAGTAAACAATATCCACAAATACTGTATGTTGGTAAGCTAAGTGAACAATATAGCGATCTTATACCTGAGAAAGCTAGCTAGCTAGCTAGCTATCTGTTTTAGATGTGCAAATCTCAACCCCTACATGACTGCCTCCATCTCCTCTGGTCATTTGACCAGAGTTTGAGTTTGAGTTTACACCTGCTTCCTTGAGTCAGTGCTGACCTTTAGCCTAACAGCTTGGTTTGGCTCATTAAGTGAAATCAGGCAACTGAAGCCGGAGAGGGTGACAGTACAGGCTAGTAAAATCATAGGGAACCAACAAAAAGCGCTGAAACATCTGTAAGAGGGACGTATAATTAAAAAAGGAAAGAGGATTATGGCCCTTCCTGTTACGACCCAGATACGAGACGAACCCAAGTGCAACGACCAGGAGACAGATTTCAAGAAGGGAGATTTATTTAAATTAAGTTTTGGGGTAGTCCCAAAACTGTACAGGAAAAGCAAGCACAATATCACACTGGGTAATGTCAGGAAGCCCGGAACGGACTGCTCCAAGCCGGAGCTGGACTTGAGGGTCCGGAACGGGTTCCAAGCCGGAACTGGACTGGATAGTAGGTGAAGGCAACACCTGGACTGGACTGGAACTGGACCGGGAGGTCCACTCAGGAATCGGGTTCTGGAACGGATTGTTCCAAACCGGAACTGGACTTGAAGGAAGGTGCACGACTCACACCGGAACTGGACTGGAACTGGACCGGGAGGTCCACTCAGGAAGCGGGTTCAGGAACGGGTTTGTTCCAAACCGGAACTGGACTGAAGAGGTAGGTGCACGACTCACACCTGGACAGGACTGGAACTGGACCGGGAGGTCCACTCTGGAACTGGGCTCAGGAACGGATTGTTCCAAACCGGAACTGGACTGAAGAGGTAGGTGCACGACTCACACCTGGACAGGACTGGAACTGGACCGGGAGGTCCACTCTGGCAATGGGTTCAGGAACGGATTGTTCCAAACCGGAACTGGACTGTACAGGAAGGTGTACGACTCACACCTGGACTGGACTGGAACTGGACTTGAAGAGGTAGGTGGGCGACTCACTATGGCTGGACTGGGACTGGACCGGGACGACTACACCGGTACGGGGCAAAAAGCAGAGGGAGGTTAGTTTGGGAGTAGGCACGGGAAGGACCGGGAGGTTCTCACAGGGATGCAGGGTTTGACAGGTAGGTAGCTGGTGAAGCACGGCAGAGCTGGGTGGTGTGGCGTAGCTGCGGTAGGTCCGGTTGGAGCTGACTGGTCTCCAGAGCTCCCGGAACCGTAACCGAAGAACTTGGTGGCTGCTTCGGCCGGACAGGAACAACTGGAGGGTAGCCAGGTTATAACGCCACCACGGATCCTACACGAGCTGGAGGTGGAGGTACCGCAACACACACAAACAAACACGGGGAAAACGAACACTGCAACGGAGGACTGGAAGCCGGGTAAACTGGAGGTTGAAGGAAGACAGGTTAGCCGCATGCAATACTGAAATGACAGGGGAGGTAAACTACCAATCCGTAGTTCGCGAGAACTAAACACTGTAAGGGGATAATATCCCACAACCAAGCGAATAGCACTTTAAAAGACCAGGAGCGAATAGCATTAACACCGAGTGAGGATAGTTAACGAACTGGCGCCGACTAGCAGCCAGCCGAAGGTATAAATAGTGCAGATGATGACAAACTAAATAAGGCGCAGGTGTGGAAATCAAACGGGAGTGATTAACTAAACACCAGGTGAGGAATGCATGCAACGAGGGGGGAGGAGTGAAAAGGCGGAAGCAAACGACGAAAACCAAACGAACAAGACAGGGAAGGAAACGCCTAGTCCGTAGCAGAGGGGAAAACACGGACAAAGGGATCCAACATGACACGGAGGGAAAACAGGAAAACACGGAAAACGAACAGGAAGGGAGCGGAACGTTACAGTACCCCCCCCCTCAATGTACGCCACCTGGCGTACCTGGCGGCCTGGTCTTGTAAGGGAAGCGTCTGTGGAAATCCTGGATCAGTGAGTGATCCAGGATGAGGCTCTTGTGGAGCCACGACCGCTCCTCAGGACCATACCCCTCCCAGTCAACGAGGTATTGAAATCCCCGACCCTTACGGCGGATATCGATAATACGGTCCACCGTGTAGGCCGGGGCATTGTCGATGACCCGGACAGGTGGAGGAGGGAGGGTAGGAGAACTGAGGGGGCTGGAGGCGACAGGCTTTATTTGGGACACATGAAAAACGGGGTAAACTTTAAGGGAGGCAGGGAGGGAAAGTTTAACAGAAACAGGGTTAATTAAACAAACAATTGGGAAGGGACCAATAAACCGGGGCCGAAGTTTCTTGGAGGAAGAGGGAAGGGAAATGTTGGAAGTGGAGAGCCAGACCTGCTGACCGGCCCTATACTGAGGGGCTGCGGTCCTGTGAAGGTCCGCCAGACGTTGGGAACGGGAATTAGAGCGCAGGAGTGCGGTACGCGCAAGTCTCCACATGCGCTTGCATCTGAGGAGGTGAGATCTCACGGAGGGGACTGCTATCTCGGCCTCCTGGGCCGACAGGAGAGGGGGTTGGTAACCCAATGAGCACTCGAACGGGGACAACCCTGTGGAAGCACTTTTAAGGGAGTTGTGAGCGTACTCTACCCAGGGGAGAAAACGGCTCCAGGAGGCGGGATCGCGTGCGGTGACGCATCGCAGGGCGGCCCCCAGGTCCTGGTTCGCCCTCTCTGCCTGGCCGTTAGACTGGGGATGGAACCCAGACGACAAACTCGCCGAGGCACCCAGGGCTACACAGAACGCCTTCCAAACCTGGGAGGAAAATTGGGGCCCACGGTCAGAAACGATGTCAGACGGGATCCCGTGCAGCCTGACCACATGTAACACCAGGAGCTCCGCAGTTTCGAGGGCGGACGGAAGCTTAGGAAGGGGAATAAAGTGAACCGCCTTGGAGAACCGGTCCACTATTGTCAGAATGACGGTATTACCCTCTGACAATGGCAGACCGGTGACAAAGTCCACACCAATGTGGCTCCAAGGACGGCCCGGGACAGGGAGGGGAAGGAGAAGACCGGAGGGAGACTGGTGGGATGCCTTGCTCCTGGCGCACACCGCGCAGGCCAGGACAAAGGCACGGGTATCCTCCTTTAGAGTGGGCCACCAAAAACTCCTCCTGACGAGGGTGGTCGTTCTGGCAACACCTGGGTGACACGCCAGACAGGAGGCGTGAACCCACTCCAGGACCTGGGAGCGGACGAAGTTGGGTACAAACAGGGAGGAGTTAGGGTTACTACGGGGGTCAGGGTGGGAAGTCTGGGCGGACCTCACAATCTCCTCGATCTTCCAGGAGACCGCAGCCACTACACAGGACGCCGGTAGAATAGGCTCAGGGTCAGCAGGACTGGAGGGAAGGGAAAAAACACGGGATAAGGCATCCGCCTTGATATTGCGGGAACCGGGGCGGTAAGACACAGAAAAATTAAATCGGGCAAAGAATAATGACCATCTAGCCTGTCTGGCATTAAGCCTTTTAGCGGATTTCAGGTAAATTAAATTTTGATGGTCAGTTAAAACAATAAAGGGATTACCTGCCCCCTCCAGCCAGTGGCGCCACTCCTCAAGAGCCAGCTTGATAGCAAGCATTTCCCGATCCCCGACATCATAGTTACGTTCAGCGGAGGACAGCCTCCGGGAGAAGAACGCTCAGGGATGTAGCTTGTTGTCCAAGGCGGCTCGTTGAGACAGAATGGCCCCCACGCCGGTGTCGGAGGCATCCACCTCAATCGTAAATTGCCGGGTAGGATCAGGGTGACAAAGAATAGGGGCTGAGGAAAACCGAACTTTAAGCCGATCAAACGCCAGCTGGGCCTCGGAGTTCCAACAAAAAGAAAAAGCAGTGGAAGTGAGTTTGGTAAGGGGAGCAGCAATGATACTGTAGTTACGGATAAAACGGCGATAGAAATTAGCAAAACCAAGGAATTGTTGCAGGTGCTTACGAGAGGTGGGTTGGGGCCATTCTGTAACCGCCTTGATTTTAGCAGGATCCGCCCGGATGCTGCCCTCCACGATGATGAAGCCGAGGAACGGGACGGAGGAGACGTGAAAGGAGCACTTCTCCGCCTTGACGAAGAGCTGATTCTCCAGAAGACGCTGGAGAACCTCCCGGACATGAAGAATGTGCTCCTGAGGGGACTTGGAAAAAATCAAAATGTCGTCAATATAAACAAAAACAGTTTTCCCCAACAGGTCTCGCAGCACGTCATTCACCATGCCCTGGAAGACTGCGGGGGCGTTAGGAAGGCCGAAGGGGACCACCAGGTACTCGTAGTGGCCCAACGGGGTATTGAAAGCAGTCTTCCATTCATCCCCCTCCCGTATATGCACCAAGTGGTACGCATTACGGAGGTCGAGCTTGGTGAATGTGACGGCTTGCGAGAGGGGTTCAAAAGCAGTGTTAATGAGGGGAAGAGGATATTTATTACGGATGGTGATTTGATTGAGTCCCCGGTAGTCGATGCAGGGCCGTAGTGAGCCGTCCTTTTTTCCCACAAAAAAGAATCCAGCACCAACAGGAGAAGAGGAGGGACGGATGATGCCAGAAGCGAGGGACTCATGAATGTACTCCTCCATGGCTAGCTTTTCCGGCCCCGACAGGCTGTAGAGGCGGCCAGATGGAAGCTTGGCTCCCGCCAGAAGGTCAATGCAGCAGTCGTACGGCCTGTGAGGAGGTAAGGACAGAGCACGTGATTTCGAAAATACATGGCTGAGGTCATGATATTGCACAGGGACGTTAGAAAGATCGGGTTCGGGTTGGTTGGTGCTGAGATCCTTGGACCCCGGAGGAGGCAGAGCGGAACGAAGACAGCTAGCCAGACAATGACCACTCCACGCCAGGATGCGACCGGCTTGCCAGTCGATGTGAGGGTTGTGAAGGCGGAGCCAGGTCTGACCTAAAACTATGGACGATTGCTTGGAGTTAATGAGCAAGAGTTGAATACTCTCCCGATGATTGCCGGATAAAACTAACTGAATAGGAACGGTGGAGTGGGTCACTAACCCCAGACTCCTACCGTCTAAGGCGAGAGCAGTAATAGGAGAGGGTAGAGGTTCCGTAGGGATGCCGGCCCTCCTGGCGAAGGTGATGTCAATGAAGTTGGCGTCGGCCCCCGAGTCGATGAGAGCCGACGAGACTTCGGACTTGTCCCTCCATAGGAGAGTGGTCTTGAATACTAGGCGGTTCTGAGCTGCATGGCTTGGTATGATGGGGCTCGTCAGTACGCCCAGTTTAACTGGCGAGCCTACTCTTTTGGGCGAATCGGACAAGAGACGATCTGATGGCCAGGCTTGCCACAGTATAAGCAGGATCTAGAGCGAAGGCGTCGTTGGCGCTCCTCGGCGTTGACCGCAACTCTGCCCAGTTGCATGGGCTCCTCCTCGGAGACCCCAGACGCAGCTCTGGATCCTGTAGCAGAAGAGTGTTGACGGAAGTTGGAAGAGGTGGAGTGACACTGACGACCGGAGTTCCCTCCTCGCTCGCGGGCCCGGATACGGAGACGATTGTCGATAGCTATGGCCAGACTAATGAGACCGTTGAGAGAGTTGGACTCCTCACGGGTGGCAAGTTGGTCCTTGAGCTCTTCACTAAGTGCCTGGCGAAAGGCCCCCTGAAGGGCGGTGTCATTCCATCCAGACTCCGCTGCGAGGGTCCGGAATTGAATCGCCATCTCCGCGACGCTGCGACTTCCTTGACGGACTTGAAGCAGGCGCTGGGTAGCGTCTCGCCCACAGGTAGGGTGATCGAACACACGCCGCATTTCGGCGGTGAAGGCAGCGAAGTTGTTGCAGAGCGCGACCTGGCTGTCCCAAATGGATGTAGCCCACTCCAGGGCACCTCCTCCCAAGCTGCTCATAATAAACGCGATCTTACATGGGTCGGAGGCGAAGGAGGAGGGCTGCATACGGAACACAATGTCGCATTTCATCAGGAATTCGCGACATCTCCCCAATCCCCCGCGGTATAATTCAGGGTGTTGTACGCGGGGCTCTCGACTGGACGTGGAAACAGGAGGATCAACCGGCGGATCCGGAGCGGGAGGTGTAGGACCCACAGGAATACGCGGAAGCGGCTGATGAAGCGATAGCTGAGCCACTTGCTCCGTGATGCCCCTCAGCACCTCCAAAACGTCATCCAAACGACGGCCCTGTTGGTCGCTGACCGCAGTTTGGCAGGAGAAGGCGTGACGAATCTGATCCAGGTCGGCTGGGTCCATGCTTTTTGGCCAGTTCGTTCTGTTATGACCCAGATACGAGACGAACCCAAGTGCAACGACCAGGAGACAGATTTCAAGAAGGGAGATTTATTTAAATTAAGTTTTGGGGTAGTCCCAAAACTGTACAGGAAAAGCAAGCACAGTATCACACTGGGTAATGTCAGGAAGCCCGGAACGGACTGCTCCAAGCCGGAGCTGGACTTGAGGGTCCGGAACGGGTTCCAAGCCGGAACTGGACTGGATAGTAGGCGAAGGCAACACCTGGACTGGACTGGAACTGGACCGGGAGGTCCACTCAGGAATCGGGTTCTGGAACGGATTGTTCCAAACCGGAACTGGACTTGAAGGAAGGTGCACGACTCACACCGGAACTGGACTGGAACTGGACCGGGAGGTCCACTCAGGAAGCGGGTTCAGGAACGGGTTTGTTCCAAACCGGAACTGGACTGAAGAGGTAGGTGCACGACTCACACCTGGACAGGACTGGAACTGGACCGGGAGGTCCACTCTGGAACTGGGCTCAGGAACGGATTGTTCCAAACCGGAACTGGACTGAAGAGGTAGGTGCACGACTCACACCTGGACAGGACTGGAACTGGACCGGGAGGTCCACTCTGGCAACGGGTTCAGGAACGGATTGTTCCAAACCGGAACTGGACTGTACAGGAAGGTGTACGACTCACACCTGGACTGGACTGGAACTGGACTTGAAGAGGTAGGTGGGCGACTCACTACGGCTGGACTGGGACTGGAACGGGACGACTACACCGGTACGGGGCAAAAAGCAGAGGGAGGTTAGTTTGGGAGTAGGCACGGGAAGGACCGGGAGGTTCTCACAGGGATGCAGGGTTTGACAGGTAGGTAGCTGGTGAAGCACGGCAGAGCTGGGTGGTGTGGCGTAGCTGCGGTAGGTCCGGTTGGAGCTGACTGGTCTCCAGAGCTCCCGGAACCGTAACCGAAGAACTTGGTGGCTGCTTCGGCCGGACAGGAACAACTGGAGGGTAGCCAGGTTATAACGCCACCACGGATCCTACACGAGCTGGAGGTGGAGGTACCGCAACACACACAAACAAACACGGGGAAAACGAACACTGCAACGGAGGACTGGAAGCCGGGTAAACTGGAGGTTGAAGGAAGACAGGTTAGCCGCATGCAATACTGAAATGACAGGGGAGGTAAACTACCAATCCGTAGTTCGCGAGAACTAAACACTGTAAGGGGATAATATCCCACAACCAAGCGAATAGCACTTTAAAAGACCAGGAGCGAATAGCATTAACACCGAGTGAGGATAGTTAACGAACTGGCGCCGACTAGCAGCCAGCCGAAGGTATAAATAGTGCAGATGATGACAAACTAAATAAGACGCAGGTGTGGAAATCAAACGGGAGTGATTAACTAAACACCAGGTGAGGAATGCATGCAACGAGGGGGGAGGAGTGAAAAGGCGGAAGCAAACGACGAAAACCAAACGAACAAGACAGGGAAGGAAACGCCTAGTCCGTAGCAGAGGGGAAAACACGGACAAAGGGATCCAACATGACACGGAGGGAAAACAGGAAAACACGGAAAACGAACAGGAAGGGAGCGGAACGTTACACTTCCATCACATTGTCAGGTTTCTGCATTCTGTCTTTGTTTGTACATTTATGTTTCTTATTGTGAGCTTGTTTGTTTATTCTTATTAGGTTCTTTATAATTTTTCTTATCTTGCATTTATTTTCATTCATGATTTCACTGTTCCGTGTTTGAATTACCGTCACTCCCCCTGTCTTCGTTACACTATTCGGGAGCCTTTGGTGATTTCGGGTTTCGCTGTATTTCCACTCTCGTTTTCTTCCTTCTTTACTAATTACCCTTGTTAATACTACTAATCTACTAATTACTACTAACTGCTTAGAATTAGGTTTCTTACTAATATACTAACGACTAACTTGTAAATAATACTAATCAACTAATTTACTAATGCAATCTTAGTTTCCATCTGCAGCTGTTTTTCATTTCTTCTGTTCTATCTCTGAATATCTTTCTGTGATTCTCTTCTCGCTACAGCTGTACCTCATTTCCGCATTCCTCTGTCTCATTGTGTGCACGGGTTTCTCTCAATCCAGGTCATGTCTTTTCTGTATGTTAACAGTTTAGTCCAGTCCGTGTCTTTCGTCTTCCCTCGTTATTGTATTATCAGCTTCCCTTATCGTTTCATTTTGCTCACCTGTGAGTAATTTCCCCTCCCCGCCTCTGCACACCTGATTCCCATTATGTCTGTCTCCCTCAATGTATATAACCCTGTGATTTCAGTCTTTCATTGCGAGTTTGTCACTGTTGGTTTTTGCTTCAGTGTTTTTGCAATTTTTCTGAGTATCTTCCGAGTTGTCTGTTTGGTTTCTGAGTATCTGTTTCTTAGTTTTTGTCATCCCAAGTCCGTCTCCCTTCTTTATTTTATTTTTGTATTCTGTCTTTGTTTTGTTTCCCTTTACACCTCCCTGGTTTTGGACTTCTGCCTGTGTTCTCGCGACCCTGATTTTGGACTCTGATTTTGTACCGTTGCCCTGTCTTCCCGGTTAAGGACCCTGCCTGTTTTGTCCAACGGATTGCTGCCTTGCCCCTATATTAAACTTTGGTTTTCCTACTTCCCGCCTGCTATTGGGTCCTGTTTCCCACCTACCCTAACAGAACGAACTGGCCAGTTAGGACCCAGCGGGCGGTCACCAGAGGACCCCTTTCTCCACAACAACTATGAGGATTACCTCATGAGCATCTGGGGGCGGAATCCTGAGTTTGCCCGTCGACATGCCGACTATCACCCTTCTACCTGGACTGTTAGTACTCATTCTCCCAGCAACCATTCTCCACCCCAATCTGCTCCAAGGCTTGGGCCTAACCCCTCAGCCGGCCAACCCTGAGCCTTTTACCCCTTCTCTCACCCAACCCCAGTCGTCACCCTTCGAAGGGACTGGCCTGGTCCTGTGTCCGGGAAACTATGGGCCCAGGAGAAGGCGAGGGGGTCCTGGTTCCCGGTTCCGTCGGCGGAGGATCCATTTTCCATGTTTGCCACGCCCCGCCTGTTCCCCGGGTGGTCGTGTTTCCTGTCCTGCCACATTCCAGCCCTCCTGCCCTGCCAGGTTCCAGCCCTCCTGCCCTGCCAGGTTCCTCCCCCGCCATGTTCCAGCCCTCCTGCCCCGCCACGTTTCAGCCCTCCTGCCCCGCCACGTTTCAACCCTCCTGCCCCGCCACGTTCCAGCCCTCCTGCCCCGCCACATTCCAGCCCTCCTGCCCCACCACGTTCCAACCCTCCTCTCTCTGAGCTGCAGGGCCAGCTACCCACCTGTCCCTGAGCTGCAGAGCCAGCTACCCGCCTGTCCCTGAGCTGCAGAGCCAGCTACCCGCCTGTCCCTGAGCTGCAGAGCCAGCTACCCGCCTGTCCCTGAGCTGCAGAGCCAGCTACCCGCCTGTCCCTGAGCTGCAGAGCCAGCTACCCGCCTGTCCCTGAGCTGCAGAGCCAGCTACCCGCCTGTCCCTGAGCCTAGCTGCCAGCAGCCATCTTCTGGACGGCCAAGCCAACGGCCGCCTCCTGTCCCTGGGCCGCCTAGCCTACGGCCGCCTCCTGTCCCTGGGCCGCCTAGCCTGCGGCCGCCCATTCGCCGCCAGTCTCCAGTGCGATGCAGTCGTCGTCGCCGCTGGTCCCGAGAGCGGTCCTGTCTATGCCGCCGCCGGCCTCCAGGGCGGTCCAGCCTATGCCACCGCCACCCTCCAGAGCGGTCCCTTCTGCGCCGCCGCCCTCCAGAGCAGTCCCTCCTGTGCCGCCGCCCTCCAGAGCTGTCCCTCCTGCGCCGCCTTCCGGCCTTTATTAAGTAATTTTAATCATAATCACACATACCTTCACTATAATGTGAAACATCTGATTCAATTGAATGTCTTCATTTAACATGTTTGTTTGTGTTTGTGGGTCTGCCCCACTGTCTATGTCTGTTTTACTGCTGGAAACTACAACTGAAGTTCCCTAACGGGAAAATAAAAGTTATTCTATTCTATTTGCAACGTTAGTTTAGCTGCATCATTTGCTTAGCTGGCCATCAAAATTTGAATATTTGAAGTTGCAAAAATATAATATTCCGAGAAGCCTCATAAGAAAATTTAAAGAGATAGCCAACTTCACTCCCACAATGTGCTATGCACAGTGTATATTTGGAGAGTGAGACATTTTTTTTTGTTGTTTTGAGGGTGTTTACATCCATATGGGATGGACCCTGTAGCAACTGTAGCCCTTTTTATATATAGTCCTCCCATTTTAGGAGACCAAAAGTAATTGGACAAATTAATATAAACTTATATAAAGTCATCATATTTAATATTTGGTTGCATATCCCTTGCATGCCATGACTCCCTGATGTGCGAGCCAACAAGATACTCTTACAATCGATACTATAACCTCTCTGCATTTCAATGGATCATACTGAGGCCGGAGTTTAAGGAAAATAAGGCAGGCTGAATTAAAGATCTTGTTGAACTGCTGTATATAAAGCAACAGTCGCTTCTGCCCAGTTTTGCCATGTTTCCATGGCATTAAAGCCTTTTTTAACAATACCTGTGGCTGTTGCCGTCTGCAGAGAGATCATTTTCAAGTACAAGTTGAAAACAAGTTGTCTTTACAGACAAGTAGCATGTCTAGTAAATGACTAATGACTAAATAAATAGTAATGACTAGTCTACAGGAATCTCTCAAGTTGGAGCAGACTGATTTCAATTAAATTGTTTAAATTAAATAAAATAAATCATTAATGATTAAATTATTTATTTACCTTAATTGTATTGCTTTGCAGCCCATTTGTGTAGGCAAATAGCCAGACAAACACCCACTTTCTACAGTAAAGACCAAGTGTGACTGAATTTATCCTATAGCCTATTTCTTCCCACTTTCTTATGTCATGCGCCAATCACTGTCAATGGTGCTGACATCATGACGTGACATGTAAGTGGTTGCTTACCAGTGACACATGCACATGAGTTTGGGTGGGCGTGAGGGGGTGAAACTTAAAATATTAAAATAGATTTTTTTAAAATTAGTTAAATGTTTTCTTTTTTAATAATGTAGCTACCAAAGTCAATAAAAAATGTGTTATTCTTTTTTCCCTCTTCCCTCTAATGGGCCTTTTATAATAGATTTATTACATTTTCTATTTAATTTTATATCTAATTAGCCTCATTATATTCATGTGAAATATTGCATACATATGGGTTTGCACAGGTGAAGTGACATATCTGTGTTGGGTTTTCTTTTTTAGATGATTAATAAACATAACCTGAGCACCTATCATGAAAATCCACACTCTTCCCCACACCCAGTTATTTACGCCTAATGTTTTCAGTACCTGGAAAACAAACAGACAGAGTTAAAACTGATATAAAGGTCCCTCAGTCTCTTTAATTAAGATAGCTCAGCAGTGGCTAATTACCGTATTAATTACAGCATTAATTAAATGACATAATTGCCTTTCAAAGTAATGACTCCTGCGATCTCACAGAGGCAAAGGGTTAATTTACTATGGAACCAGGCATCCATTATTTACACGCAGCAATGAATAATACATTTTGGGAGCAGGCTAATAGATTTGCAGATGCAAAGCAGACATTGATTTAAATATGCATCTCTGGTGAATATTACTTGTGCTATGTTTGCAGTG
Organism: Synaphobranchus kaupii; assembly: GCA_029718625.1. Taxonomy (NCBI): domain Eukaryota; kingdom Metazoa; phylum Chordata; class Actinopteri; order Anguilliformes; family Synaphobranchidae; genus Synaphobranchus; species Synaphobranchus kaupii. Next base: position 1,470,406 of record CM056386.1, on the reverse strand, counting down.
CAGAAGGAGATATGTTCATATTTTTACACCTCCATCTAAGAAAACAGGCAAAAGCATATGCGCCCACACGCATACAGGGAAAATAAACATAATGATAGTAATGCATGTATCAGGGTGGCGTATGGATATGCTGTAGGAATGCGCACAGCAAAATAACATCTTACAGAAGCACATTACATGTGTGCACATAGCAAAATAAAATAGTGTTGAATCAACTGAATGATAGTTCCTCTTTTTTATTGAGCTGCCCTCTTGGTCGGGTCTCCTGGTGAAATGAAAGCTAAATAAAATAATGACGAAACTTGCATTTATTTGTAAATCAAAGTTAAGAACATTGATTGGATCTAGACCTGTGTATTGCTACCAACCTTTAGATCAGGAGGGTATACTATGAAACAGGATTACTGAGTTAGCTGGATAACTGCACTCCGAGTAAAACCCGGAACAGTTCTTTTTACTTCAGTCCATGTTCCAGATTTCTGGGTTTTACTCAGTGCAGTTCTATTTCGTTCCTTCGACCATTACGGTTAACAGCTTACGAATGTATTTTCTCGCATCTGGATGCGTTCGAGACTTTTATACCCAACAATTTGTCATGGCCATGACCTCTGCATGATGACATCACGTCCTCTATAAATAAAGGTCACGTCAATGCGGAAGTCCTCTTTTTGTTAGACGCGGGATACTGTGTATCGCTTTTCTAACGCTAACTGCGTAGCATATAGCTAGTGCGGTTTGGCACTTGGTGCTGCCGCATTTGTATTGTGCCTTGGAAGTGTTTGCATTCCTTTTAGGCCTATATTGCATTTGTTTATTCTTTGCTTATTCTTTGTTTAAAGCTATAACTGGTTGAAGTTCTTTTCCCCAGTGTGACGTTGTTCCAAATCGGTAAGCGTGTGCACACTGTTGATTGGTTGTAGTATTGTGAGACCGCCTGTTAATTCTGTCTCTAAAATCCTGGGTGTGTCATCCCTCAGCGGGACATCAGTAAGCATGTGCGCTCTGCTGATTGGTTGTGATACTGTGAGATTGTGTTATTTCTGTCTCTAAAATCCTGGGTGTGTCATTCCCCAGGGAAACATTTTTCTCAATCAATAAGCGTGTTCGCTCTGTTGATTGGTTGTGATACGGTGTTGATTGTCTGTTGTTTCTGTCTCTGGGTTCCTGGGCGTTTTATTCCTCAGTGAGACATTTTTCTCAATCAATAAGTGTGTGCACTCTGTTGATTGGTTGAAGCGCTGCTAGGTTGTCAGCTAGTTCTGTTTTTAAAAACCCTGGGCGTGGTCATTCCCCCAGTGTGGTATTTCCTCGCTGATTAGTTTGTGTAGCAGATTATAAGCCTGTGCGCTCTGTTCTCTGCTCCTTTTTGTTCTCCCCATTGGAATCCAGTCCACCCGTCCACGTTTGCATCCTCGGGTGTTCTTCATTTCTTCTACAGACATGTGCGCCTTGTGTATTAAATGTGGGGGAACCATGGACCTGTCTGATGCTCATACCAGGTGCTACCTGTGCCTTGGTTTAGAGCACCTGCAGTAGGCATTCTCCGATCCCTGCAAATGTTGCTTGGGCATGTCCTTCTGGGACCAAGCAGGGCAAGCTGCATTTATGCGCCAGATGCCCCCCTTGAGTGGGGCGTCACCCCCTGTAGGGGTTGCCTTTAAACATAGGAGTGTCTCCTCCACTGACGACCCACCATGTAAAAGAGGCAGGTCTGAGAGGAGCCCTTGCCTCTCTGCCGAGGTCACGCAGCTCTACTCTGCAGTTCAGCAACTGACGGCTATGCTGGAGACCCGTGTTAAAACTAAATTGGCTCCCAGCATGATTTCCTTGAAGGGCCTACAGCGGAGGAGGATCCAGGCATAGGACCGGACTCTGAGGTGTTTGACACGCTCTCCATAGCGGCTTCCAACACCATGTTTCCTCAGAATCGGACCTACTCGGTTGATCAGTCTGAGAGGGGGTCAATGGAGAGTTGGGATTCCACTGAGGCTTCAACTGACGGATCGGCCTCTCTGATGACGGTTCTCTGTTCGACCTTAGCATGTATGGGTTGTGATGTGCCTCAGGCTGTCCCCGAGAAGACGACTAAGTTTCACCGTCATGCTCCCCAGGGGGCTCGGTTTACTATGCCAGTGTTTACCGATTTTCCCAGCCTGTGGCTCGCGTCCGAGGGCAGCCCTTGTATAGGAACCAGGGATGCATCGGCGTCTGGGCTGTTTCGTGACCCCATGGGTCCACCTGCCCGTCCAGCTAGGGGGCAGCAGTCCAACCGCCACCCCAAAGGCCCAAAACACACTGGTAAAGGGGCATGATGCCTGAAGGCTGCCGGTTGGCCAGTTTTGCAGAGACCAACTGGGCGGCACTTACAAACGACCCGTGGATTCTTTCCACAATTTCAGAGAGCTACTGCCTCCAGTTCAACTGGCCGGCCCCAACATTTTCAGGGGTCAGATGTATACGCATCCTGGACCCCATTCAGTCAAGGATGCTTATTCAGGAAATTGCAGGCCTCCTGGAGAAGGGTGCCGTATCAGTGGTGCCTCCCTCCGAACGGCTTAGTGGCTTTTATTCCACGTTTTTTCTGGTACCGAAAAAAGATGGTCTCTTCTGACTAATTCTAGATCTGAGGGGCCTCAATTCGCACCTGAAGCAGTACACTTTTTGGATGCTCCGGGTGCAGGAGGTCCTACACACCATAAAACCGGGGGACTGGTTTACGACTGTAGACTTAAAGGACGTGTATTTCCACGTCCCCATCTGTATGGAACACTGTTGTTTCCTCCGCTTTGCATTCCAAGGTCGGGCATATCAATTCCATGTCCTCCCATTCGGTCTTTCCCTGGCTCCCCGTGTTTTCACCCGCTGTATGAGCGCCGTTCTAGCGCCACTCCGGCTACGGGGGTTCAGGATTCTGCCGTACCTAGACGACTGGTTGATATGTGCCGAGTCGCACGGTATGGCACTTTCACACACTGCCTAGACATTAGCTCATATCTCCAGCCTGGGCATCAATGTTAATTATGGCAAGAGCCAGCTAGTGCAGAGCCAGTCCATCATTTATATCGGACTGTCACTCGATTCGCGGAGCATGATAGCATCCTTGTCGCACCAGCATGATAGCATCCTTGCCGCACCACCACATAGCCAGTATAATCTGCTTGGTACGTCAGTTCCGGGTGAACGCCATCCTCGAGTTGAGAGTTTTCCAAAGGCTTATGGACCTGATGGTGGCCGCCTCAGCAGTTGTGCCTCTCAGACTCCTTGTAGCCAGGCCGCTTCAAATGTGGTTGAACGCCAAGGTACTGCACCCCAGGTGGGACCGTCACGTTCAAATTACGGTATCAAGTACCTACTCCGCCCATGGCGATGAATCAGTTTTTTAACAAGGGGGGTCCGGATAATAATAATAATACCTTGCATTTATATAGCGCCTTTCACGACACTCAAAGCGCTTACAGTGACGAGGGGGAAACTCACCTCTACCACCACCAATGTGTAGCACCCACCTGGGTGATGCAGCGGCAGCCATTTTGCACCAGAATGCTCACCACACATCAGCTGAGGTGGAGAGGGAGAGAATGATTATTAGCCAATTAAACTGGGGGATGATTAGGTGGCAGATTGAAAGAGCCAGGTTGGGAATTTAGCCAGGACACCGGGGAAACCCCTACTCTTTGCGATAAGTGTCATGGGATCTTTCATGACCACAGTGAGTCAGGACCTCGGTTTAACGTCTCATCCGAAAGACGGATGGCGGTTATACCATCGCAATGGGTGGTGGTGACAACAGACGCTTCATGCACCAGCTGGGGAGCTGTTTGTCGTCATCTACCAGCTCAGGGATTGTGGTCACAGGCGCACCAGTTGGACCACATCAATGTTCTCGAGCTTCGAGCAGTTTTCCTGGCACTAAAGCATTTCTTGCCTCTGATCAAGGGCAAGCATGTGGTGGTGAGATCGGACAACACCTCAACAATTTATCATATAAATCACCAGGGCGGGATAAGGTCCCGCCCGTCTTTGAGGGTGGCCCAGCATCTTTCGATCTGGGCTCTTCCCAGGTTGGCTTCTCTGTGTGCCGTTCACCTCCCAGGGGTTCGGAATGGGGCAGCAGACTTTTATCTCGCCAGGAAATTCATCCAGGCGAGTGGCGTCTCCACCCGAGGTGGTGAAATTGGTGCTCAGACGGACATGTTTGCCTCTCAGGAGTCCACTCACTGCCCCCAGTGGTTCTCGATAGCTGAGGACGCGTTAGCGCATGTATGGCCGGCGGGCCTATTGTACGCTTTTCCTCCAAAGCCTCTAGTCGAGGCGACCCTACATGGGCCACCACAAGCTTATTCTGGTGGCCCCCAAGCGGCCGATGGAGCCCTGGTTCCCGACGCTCCTCTGCCTTCTTTGCGGACCGCCCTGGAGGCTCCCGATCCGGGCAGACTTCCTGTCTCAGTGGAACGGCTCTGTATGGCATCCGCATCCACGCAAGATGAGTCTTTGGGTCTGGCCATTGAGGAGCCCGACCCCTCGTTAGCTGAGTGTGGTTCCTCTGTCCTGCAGACACTTCTTAACTCCAGAGCTCCATTTTCAAGACGGGCCTAAGCGTATAGGTGGCAGTTATTTTGTGCATGGTGTTTGCAGCACTGCGTGGACCCTGTGCACTGCCGGATTTCTATTATACTGGATTTTCTGCAATCGCTACTTGATTGTGGCAGGGCAGCCTGCACTTTGAATATCCAGCAGGCATATGTGGGTGCACAACAAACCTGCAGGGAGCCATCACCTTATCTGCCGGTTCCTGAAGGGTGCCCAGCAGCCGAGACCTGCAAGGTCCCTGGTTGCTCCTTTCTGGGATCTCCCTCTGGTTATGCGAGTGCTCACAGGTCAGCCCTATGAGCCACTTCATAGGACCAGTCTTAAATGGCTTTCTTTTAAGACGGCATTTCTATTGGGAGTGGCGTCAACAAGGTGTGTTGGTGAGCTCTGCGCTCTCTCCATCACCGCAGAGTGTATGAGATGGCGGCCTGGTGACTCTGGGGTCACTTTGCGGCCCAATCCATCTTTTCTGCCTAAAATTGTGTCGGTATTCCATGTAAACCAGCCAATTGAGCTTGCTACGCTTCGCCCCCCACCAGGCGGGGGTAACGTTAATGTTATTAAAAATAGATCTGCAAACACTAACATACGGTCTTTTATATTAGTAAGCTAACCAGATGTCCAAATAAGTCTAGTTTCAGCACAGTAGCTAAGTGGTAACTAGCCAGCTAACGTTAGATGCGCTCGCTTTGGCTTTAAAATGCCTAGTTACAACAGCACAGTATTGATTTCACGCTACAGAAGTGGACGTTCCTTTGTATTAAATCAAAATTCTGTCAATTTACATTTGAGGTGAGATTAAATTCACTGTTTCAAATTAAAGCTAGAGTTTGATATTATTTCACAAACTATTAAATGTTCCAATACTTTGTCTATTTAGTGGCCATTACGTTATTGCATTATTCATGTTTTTAGCTTACTAACATTTTAGTTCAAGGTGGTCGGCATGTAACTGCAGCAGTTGTTGCACAGACAGCAGCAACAGGTGTTTGGGTAACGTTACTTCCCACTAACAAATTGCGGGAATAACATGTTTGTTAGAGAACAGTGATTTTCTATCCTTCTTTTAAAGTTTAATTTATTGTGTCCTTTTTAGATAGAGCTAACGTACACAGTAGCTATAACAGCTGATGTCCATTACGGATAGACAAAGCTAAGGATGCGATTAACTTTGCATTGTTAGACCATGGAAACCGGTGAAATAGATTTTTAAGTCAATTGGCTATCATTGTGTGGCTAGTTTTTTTTTCAGTTATGGTAGCTATTAACACCAAAATAAGGGTAACGTTGATGTTAACTAACGTTAGCTTTTTACCTTGGAGTAAACATAATGTTAGATGTGCTACGTCATCTCCGAGGGGTTCAATTGTGAATGAGGTCGCCCACATAATTTTATCCACAACGTACACCTTTCCTTGTTTGATTTGGGTTTTGGAAACGGGGAAAATGATAAAACTGTAAGTTATAGTTTTGTACTTGTTTTTTTTTACAATGCTGAATGCTGCTGTTTAAATAGTTTTAACTTTAAACCTGTTGGTCGCTTTAAGTACTGCAGTACCTGTTGTTTTTGTAGTGTTTGAATAAAGGGTGGCAGTCTTTCATAACCAACTGTTGTTGTGGACTATATACTGGGGAAGTATTTGTTTGTTCTCCATTTGAGTGAGATGTTTTTAGGTGGCTAATTGGCCATCACAAGCAAAGTGCTTCCATATATTTTATTATTATTATTTGTTCAAGAGTAAAACAAAGTATCGGAGTTATATCGGTATCGGCAGATAGCCAAAGCTGCGGTATCGGTATCGAAAGTGAAAAAGTGGTATCGGGACATCTCTAGGTATGGCTGTCCCACGTGAATTCGGGCATATAAGTTATCCATAACCTGTCGACCCTAATGGTCGAAGGAACAAAATAGAACAAAGGTTACGACTGTAACCACAGTTCTATGAGTTCCGGATGACCATTAGGGGTCATGGTCACTCGGGACCCTTTCAGGGGCGAGAAGAGTTTTGAGGACCTCCGCACTGATGTGACCTCTATTTATAGAGGTCATGACATAATCACGCGGAGGTCATGGCCATGACAAATTGTTGGGTATAAAAGCCTCAAACACATCCGGCTGTGAGAAAGTACATTCGTAAGCTGTCGACCCTAATAGTCATCCAGAACTCATAGAACCGTGGTTACAGTTGGTTGGTTACTGAGTTAGCTGGATATCTCCCAGGTATCCTCAATCTTATCCAGAAAGGGCCAAGCAGTTACACACCTGATTCTACTAATCAAGCACAAGAGTCTTTGCTAAGGACCTTGATTAGTAGAATCAGGTGTGTTATTGCCTGGTTGAAACAAAAACCTGCACCCACACCGGCCATTTCTGGATGAAATTGAGGACCCCTGCTTTTGATGAACAAGTCATATTTGTTTTAAAAAATAAAAACGAGGGACACGGTGACGGTCTCAACCCTTTTCTGACAGCAGACATCTGAATCAAAAATGATTCCCCCTGACCCTGACTAAACAACAAGGCAAGCTAAAACAGAGGCAAAATAAATTGCCCCCCATGCGATGTAAAATGCACAAACACACCGTCGATGTTAAATGTAAATGATTTCACCCAGAAAAAACTTTCTTGGTACATGAGTAATGTCAGCCATCAGGAGCGAGTCTTCCTCAACATTAATTACTCAGAATGATGAGGGAGCAGACAGGGAGGCAGGCTCATTATCTTTGTACATATTCACAACTTCGCAATTTGCAGGGCGAGATGGACTCCGGCTAAATTAATCGCCCCTCTCGCCCACCCCGTATCCTTGCATGAGCCCCTTCTCATTCTCCTGTTATTAATGGGGTTTGTGGTATCGCTCAGCGCTTGCCATCCTAATCACGTTTGTCCCCCCTTTGACATGTTCAGGAAACTGTGGTTGCCATTTAAGAAGGATCAGGGCTTGTAATGTGCACTCCATCACCAGGCATCACATTTAATAATCTTCCTTTATCGTCCATTCCTGTGCTCAACTTTTGAGTCTCCTCAGGCATCTCACAAGAAAGCGCGTCATTAAGGAGATGTTAAAATTCTTGGAGAAAAGTCCTCAGGGTGTTATAAGTTATAATTCTTCAAGAAAAGGTGAGGTGGGGAGTAGGGGGGTGATAGTTTTCAATATTGGAAGAATGGTAAAATATCAATATCATTAAGATGTTGAATCATTTCACAATATATGCAGTAGACAAACATACAAGACATTGCCACTGTTCAGAATTTACAGTTTCTTGTTTTTTTATTTTTGAAATCTATTCTGAGAGTATATTGCAGTACATTCTATTTTCCAAAGTGGAGAAGCTTATGTGCAGCCCTGGAGAGAGGGATGCCTTGTTCCTGTCTGCATGCCACAACTGAACTTTGACCCGGAAATGATTTTGTCAGGAATTTGTTCCTTTATATTTACCTTGTTGCCCAGATAAGCTTCATGTGCTTCTGTGTACACCGTTTATCTATTCCTCTCATCCTCTCACTGTTAGCAGTTCTGCAAATAAAGGAATAGAATTTCTCAATCCTGCATCCTGGCACATTGCCTTTGTATTCATTATCTTACCATCAAATGAACAGAAGCAAACCAAATTCATTATTCTATTCATTACTTTACCCAAGGAAGACCAAATAAATTTTCCTAAAGTGTCAGTATCTTACACTTTAGGATAATGAATGAAGCAAACCAAATTGATTGGCCTAAAGTTTCATAATGTATCCAAAGAAAACCAAATCCATTATACAAAAGCTACACTGTGTTAGCCAAAGTAAGACAATTAAATGGCTAAATATGGCTAAATATGCACTTGCTCAATAAAGTCCACAATGGATTATGGGCAAACTGTGTGATTCCGTAGCATTTAAATTTTTGATAAGAATTAAATAATCACATGGCGTTTGAGCAGGTGTTTGTAGTGTAAATGATCCACATTTCTGTGTACTGCAAGTCTGTGTAATCTGCAGGTAGCCGGCCTGGTGATAGCTGATGCTAAAATGTAATATGTCATGCAAAATTAGTTCATAGAGAGCACCGTACATTTGGGTGGAGAGGCTAAGTATGATGGGAAGAAGCTGCTTTATCTCCTGCTCTCCCACACACTGTCTTTAATTACATTTCACAGATTGTCCTGCCACAATAGTTGCTTGTAACCTTTAGAGAATTCACTTTTTAATAAATGCAAAGTACACATTTTCATATCCAGTCTTTCACATGGCTGTTCCCGTTAATTTGCTGAACATAATAAAACAAAGGCAGCAAGCAATGTACAGCTTTGCTGAAAGGGCATTGTGCGCACATATGCGAGCATGTGCCTGTACGTGTGCATGTGTTGCATATACAGTGTGTGTGTGTTTGAGCATGTCTGTGTGTGTGTTTGAGTAGGCGTATATGTTTGAGTTTGTGCGTGTGTGTGTGTTAAAGAACTGGCTCATATATCTAAGCCACTTGTATAGCCTAGAATTATTTTCTGAATTGAAGCAGAAACACCGGGTGTAATTATGAAACTAACTGGAGTTAGCTTTAGTGGTCATATTTATGCTTTGTTCAAGAGTGTATAAAGTTTGTATACATGTAAGTTTGTTTCAAGCCAGTTCATGAGAGCTGGATGAAAACTAATATCTATTCACCAGAGAGCTGCTTTTGGCAGATATAACAACAATAGCTCAGATACCAACACAGGGGTAGACAATGTAATGCCATGTTAAAAGTATTCACAAAAATCTTAAAAACTGTTCTGAAAGCAACAGGTAGCCAACATAAGGAGGTAAGAGAAAGAAGAGAAAAGAGGCAGGAGGGAAGGAGAAACAAAGGAACTGCGGCACGGAGGAGAAGAAGTAAAGCATCCTCCAAAAGCAGAGGGAAGTCGTAGCAGCATTTTGTTACTCAATGGTGCAGGGTTTTAAAACCCTGTTTGAAACGATGCTCTTTCTGCTCAGAGTCATGGGAATCTTTCGTTTTGTTTTTCTTGCTAATGATAACCGAGAAGCACAGAGGCAGACCCCATGGTAGCCTTGGGAGGAAAGGGGAAATCTTAGCGAGAGAAATGTTTATTTTTGGAGGGATTCATCTGCTTTGGCAACAACTTAAAGTGTGTATTCATGCCAGTGAAGTGAGCAAATTTGGAGAGAAATACAATAGAGTTGTTTTCAGTACTTTTTCATGAACCTTGTAATGATTGCTGCGTGTATGTCTTTGAATCAAATTTAATTAAATTGAGAGAAAAAGAGATATTGAGAGAGCATGTGTATAAGAGAGAGAGAATAAGAGAGGGAGAGAGAAATAAACAGAGGGGTGAGTATGCTGCAAAAAAGTATCCCCTAGGATCCCTTTAATTGCTGTCGGAAATGATGTAAATCCGAGAGCCAGGTCGAACATGATAATTCTGCACCCTCTCCTTAAACCCTGCTAATGTCTGACAAAAGACAGCGGGCTGACATTTGGAAAAGGTGCCGTGAATGAGAATGAATTTTTGTTCCAAACTTTCATTTTTTCCTCTGTGACAAAGGGTAACTGGCAAATCACATTTTCCATTCCACAGTCGAGTTCAGACATGAGCACATGCAGGAAGGGCGCGAACAGAAAGAGAACGAGCAATTAAGAAAACCTCAACTTCGCTCGTTATATTAATATGTGCATGAGGCTGAAAAGGTTCAGAACTCCTGGAATATATTAGGGATTTCAGCACATGTACAACCAATACATTAAGATACGAGACTAAATGTTACACATCAATCTCTTTCATCACCTATGCGAATGATAATATGGAAAATGATTTGGAAATGGTTGTATTCTTGTTTCCACCGTTCTGAATAGTAGGACAAAATGTTTAGATAGTAGATTTGGACTGAGCAGGACTAGGTATCTCAAACCATTGTACTCGGGTGTCTCAAACCTACTCATCCTCTGTAGACGCCTGTCTGCAGGAAAAAAATGCTTGAACATGGTGAAGATTACACGGTACCAAGACGATTACAGATGATTAACATCTACCCTGCCTTTTAAATTTATGATTGTACCGGAATCATGCACTGGGAAAATGTGCCCCATGACATTTTGTAACTCCAGAACCCTTCATTGTTGGCACACTGTTACCCTTGTTTTTTTTGTTCACTACTTGCACGTAGTAGACAATATTTTAAATATCTTAATTTCTTTCATCAACTTTTTGAATTCTGACATGGGAAATAATATGTCGTAAAGTTTTACTTATGTGCCATGGTGTGAACGGCATTGCATGAATATATATATGTGAAAATATGATACTGGGACACATAAACGTGACATCGACACCAAAAAAATTAATTGTTGAAAAAACCAATGCAAGCACATTTATTTACAAGTTTGACAACTCTCTGACTCTATCAAAAAGAAAGAACATAGTTCAATAACCGGAAATAGTCTTTTCAGGTCATATAAAATTTACCACAGTAGTGTTAACATGGTGTCTCAATGACACGTGAGTGCAAAAGTATAACTTATTTTTTCTAATTCATTAAAGTGTAGATACATACCCCATCCGAGGCAGTCCACAATGAAACTAGACTTTGAAGCTCTAATCTATTTATGGCTGTGTAATACCCGGTTGATTAGAGGACACCGTTACGTACGTAATCAATGCAAGAAAAGATACATTTTCTAAATTAAAAAATAAAAATGAAATCTTACCTTTAATATGCGGACACGATTATAACACGATGGCTGTGTAAATGCTTTGATTTGGACAATTTTGATAAAATGGTGCGAGGTAAAACGTGAACGGCTTAGGTACGTAACCGCGTGAGGAAGCTTGGACACACAAGGTTATCAGGCTCCTGTAGCGTCGGCAGCAATTGAAACAAAGCAATTCTTAGTAGTTTCGTACCAGACAGTAGTGCTTTTTTTTTTTAGGTTGACCAATCCACCAGCCATGAAACACGTGGGTAAACGATTCATGCTTATGTACGTAATGATTGGGACGCGGAAAGAAAGTCAGCACTATATATTCCCCTTGTTTTAAAGTATCGTGGAGTGTATGAATTTGGGCACATATATTTTTTTCTTGGCTTATGCATGACAGAAACAAACAAAGATCGATCCGATATATATTTATTTTTTATGATTGCCGACGGCATCTTGTGTACGTAACTCTCAGGACACAATGAATTACGTACATGGGCCTGATTAATTTTGCTCTCCCATATGAATACGAGTGAACTTTCACTAAGCAAAGTGGGGTTTAGAAAGGCATATCAAACGCCTTCAAAACTATTTGGTTGAAAGAAATGTAGGCCATTAGGATAGGTATATATTTCCATATCAATTATGACAGTGTAAAAAATGTCACATTTTCGTGTCCTATTAATGGGTAAAAATTGAAAACAAAGTTTAAAGTTGCAACAGTTCAAGAAAGTCTGGCCCATGAGCTTATGTTATGTATTACATTTCTATATGAAGTACCACCTACAAGTAAAACCTTCCCATAAAGTAAACACAAGACACTTTGGTAAACAAATGAAAATCACTTTAAAAAATCTCTCCAGTATCATATTTTTACACATATATATGCTAATTTTTTGTTTCAGAGACTGGACCAAGCCTGGCCCTGGGATACACTCCAACACTGCCCTCTGGTGGTACTCCACAGCAAGTGCAAGTGCAAGCACAGAATACAACTGCATGGGAGGGATTGGGGTGGAATTGAACTGACTGGAATGGAGCAGCAGGAATAATGTCATGAAGCTGATGCAGGGACTGTGGAAAAAATTTAAACACACTATAGCAATCATATCTCAGACCTCAGAGAGAAGAGAAATCAATCCCCAAACAAAGACTGGAGTGAAATGTAAATAACTGAAATTGACACAGAAACTTATCTCCAAGCTCCATAATTCATAAACTGAGCAATGTTTTGGGCTTGAAGACTCATATGCACAATGCAATGTGCTCTCTACTTCTAAAGCAGATGTTTGGGGGTACAAAGGGCATGTACCTCAAGTCATTATTTAACAGTACTGTATATGAATATATACATCTAGAATATATGAAGAACAAATACAGAATAATATGCAGAAAAGTGGATGTGATGGTTCATAATATAGCAACACGGGATCAGGCTCTTTAACGTAATGTGCAAAGCAAAATTTATGTATTTGTATGTACATGTTCCATACAGATGTATTAATCTGTATGGAACATGTATCGATGTAAATTTCATGGCATATTTTCGTGAAGGCATTTAAAAATAAATGTGTGCATATGAGCTGAAATCCTGGCAGGCTCAGCAGGCATCTCCCACAGTCACCGTTAATATGGCGTATGTCAGAAAACAACGTTATGAGTAGGCGGCGTGCGGGCGTGACCGATGCGGCTTCAGGTAGGTTCGGGGGCGGCGGCGGCATTCGCGCCTCTGAAGTGAGAATGCGGGGAGATGCTGTCAGGGTTTTAACACCTCCCATTTTGAGGAGTTAGATAAGGTGGAAGTTTTCCTTTTGAAACAAAGTGATTTTTATACTTGAGCGTTGTGATTGCCATGTCTGATGCATCACTTTTTAAACGTCTCCACCACCCCCCCTATTTTTCCCTTTCTTCCCAATTTGCAATCTGGTGAAGGTTCCTGGTGCGCACCATGGCAACGTGATTCATTACGGCCGTGAAAGAGCCTGGTCTTAGTGGTTTGCACCAACCATAATGGGGTCAGTAATCAGTAGCATCTGTAAATGGCGAACCCTCATCCACCCCATGCCCACCCCCCCAACCTCCTACACTGGTAAAATGTCACTGTGCCACACTGTTGTCTTCCTTGACCTGTTTTGTGTTTCCAGTGAGCAGGAAAGTTCCCATCCTTGTTAGCAGATGGCAAATATCTGGTTACAGAACTGCACAGTATAGCAGCAGATGAGGTCATTTTAGATTGAGGTTTTTGAATTCAATAAGGGATTAACTATGTGAGCTAAAGTCTTTTTAGCTGCAACCAGCAGCTAGTATAAGTCACTCTGTGGTCGGTCTGTCGGTCGGTCTTTCTGTCCAAATTTTTCCTGCTGCTTTGTAGTACGCTTGATCCGGGTTACCCAGAGTGACGTGTGCAGCGCGTGATCCGGGTTACCCAGAGTGACGTGTGCAGCGCGTGCTCCGGGTTACCCAGAGTGACGTGTGCAGTGTGTGATCCGGGTTACCCAGAGTGACGTGTGCAGCGCGTGCTCCGGGTTACCCAGAGTGACGTGTGCAGTGTGTGATCCGGGTTACCCAGAGTGACGTGTGCAGCGCGTGATCCGGGTTACCCAGAGTGACGTGTGCAGCGCGTGATCCGGGTTACCCAGAGTGACGTGTGCAGCGCGTGCTCCGGGTTACCCACCCAGAGTGACGTGTGCAGTGTGTGATCCGGGTTACCCAGAGTGACGTGTGCAGCGCGTGATCCGGGTTACCCAGAGTGACGTGTGCAGCGCGTGCTCCGGGTTACCCAGAGTGACGTGTGCAGCACAGCACATCAGTGTTTTTCAGTTAGCGTTGTTACTTCCTGGTTGCGATATTAATCTCCACTCACATATATGAAAGTGAGGAGAGGGATCCTGCAATACCAGAGCAAGGGTGCAGTTTCAGGACCGATTTTATAGGATCCTGGAGTGCAGCGCATGCCCAAGAGAAGCAACAAGCTAAATCTGAATCTGATGCGGTATGTTAGCGAGAATCTGAATGTTCACAGGTTACAATTAATAACCTGATGAACTCTATGCGAAGGAGAATTGCTGCTGGTCACACTCACACAAAATACTGACTGATCCTCAAACCCCCCCCCCCCCCCCCCAAAAAAAGATCCCTTGTTCTTCTTAATGATTCTGTGACAGACATTCAGAATTAGCACTAAATATGGTGTCAGTGAGGTTCTATTGCAGGTCCATGACAATTATAAAACAATAAACTCCACGACACTGTGTCTCTCGCTGTGCTTGCAACTTTAACATTTAGTTAAAATAATGTTGCAAGCACAGCAAGAGACACAGTGTTGCAGAGATTATTGTTTTATTATTGGCTTTTGCATGTCTCCAGCACCTGTGGTCTACATAGTCAGGTGTGCAAACCTTGATTCAGAAACTGAAGGCAATATTGAGGGGAATCCTGATTATAATATATCCTCTTCTGAAACATTTGTTGATCTCCATCCCCACATGAAGGTCAGGGTAGACTCTCAGATCCAAGATATAAATATAAATCTGCATTTGAACATGCCAGTGTCAACAGAGTTTGATGAGACCCACTTGCATGCCAACATTGGGCTGCTGATTTTGGCTGGAGAATAAATTATAAATCAAAAGGCAAAGCATCAGAAAGCCCCCCTATGGAAAAAGAATATGCTGCAGTATATTGTAAATATATCAAAATTATCTTCACAATATATTTAAAATATACTGCAGTATATTTCATTTCCATAAGGGCCTATAGAATGCTGACACAGTGAGGACAGTATTTCCAGCTACAATGTTACTGGAGAGAGAAGACTTCTTCTCAATAGACTCATTTCTGGTGACTTGAGTGCTTTTTCTCTTTGTTTTTGAACTATTTATGAACTATTGTTACTTGTACTTCGAGGATCTGAAGTATTTTTTGAACAAAGAAATTTTAGATTTTTTTTCTGTTTTGACAAGGGTCAAAGTCAACCCAACAAAATAAATGTTATGGTCTTTAGTAATGTAAAGTGTACTTCTTTCCAGATTTCAAGAAAATGTAAAAATATTACTTAAAGCTGCAGTAAGCAAGGCAAAAAAACTTCCCCCTTTTGCTCTCCTCCCTCCTATCTCTCTCCTAAGCCCCTCCCACCAAATGATGCTCCAGTGCATGTGCAGAGACAGGCAGACAAGGAGGGGTTTATTTAATGGGGAGGATTTTATGCTTGTAGATAATTGCCCTGATTGGTAGCTACATAGATAACCCTGATTGGTTGGTTTTTGTAAGACCGGGGTGAGATTTATTGACAGCCTAATACAGCCCAGCACACTCACATAAACCGGATATTTTCCCAGAACACTTCATTTATTGATAGGTGCAGGAATGTAATGAGAAAATGTCATAATTTTGCTAAAATTATAGCAAAATAATCTTGCCTACTGCAGCTTTAAACAACAATAAATTGATTTAATTGCCCCTCAGCTAACTTTTGTTTAAATAACCGCCTAAATCTGGAAATTGTTAAATAAACAAAGGTTTAGTTTGATGGTATGTCGTATAAATTTTACATGCTGAAATATGCATTTACATGCATGTAGAAAAGTTGCCAGTTGTCCAAAACATTTTACTTGACCGGTGACCTACTTTGTGCAGCAGTGTGAGGGGGAGGTGGCGTGTCACTCATGAGTCTCCCAGCAACACGCTTTAAATTGATCGCTGCAAATTAAGCATCAGTCACACCTCACCTTTTATCAGTAGGAAATTTTACAACCTGTCTGGAGAACTGAGAACAGGAACGAGCACCGGCTGTGTGGATGAAGTAGAGAGACACGACAGAGGGAATTGAAATAACACGGCAGGACTGAGAAACTCTCCCTACATCCATCAGCTTTCTGTCACTGAGGTGGCGTCCCACAGCGACGAACTACAGCCCGCCGCTTTTGAGGCTTCTCTTTGCAAACTCCTGTCATGGCTGTTAGGGCCGCGGAGCCTAATGCAGTCCGACGCGTCATTACGATGGCGAGAAGCCTGTCTGGTGTCACGGTCCGATGGATTAACTCCCCATTTGAACTAATCTGTCGACGCCTCCTCATGGGGCTGACTGGTTCACTTGAAGTGAATACATATTTTTTTGCATCCCCTTTTCCTTTCTCTTCTCATCTTCAGTTTAAACAAGTGGTATTATCACTCTCAAGCTTGTCAACAGTTAGAAGTCTTTACTTTGTTTTTTGTACTTAATCGATGTGGCTACAGCCTCAGAGAACAAATACAGGGGGCATCTTCACCTAACAAAAGCTACCTGCAGCACCCACCTCCCTTTCTCTTAAGTGCATAATTGTCCTAGACTAAAACCTAGTTCAAGCTTGGTCCTGGGAACGTACTGGACATATTGGTTTTTGTTACAGCCAACTTTTTTGATCAAATAATGTTACAGAACAGGGTAGGGTGTCTGATTCTCACATTGTTTAGTAAAGAGTGTACGTGTAACATGCAAATGTATCAGCCGTTAACACAGTGCTGAATGACCTTTGACATTTGATGGGGCAAGATTGGCTGTTGCTGGCTTTGAAAGGTCAGCGTATAAATGAATGAATGCATAAAACAAATGTAGCCCACAACTTGAAAGGTGTTTCTGTTACTCAAACAGTTGGTGCTTTGGGGGAAATAGTGACTTTGAATCCTGCAGTAAGTTGTTATTTCATTGACCGTGGAATTGTATTGCAAGCGAAGCAGAACAAATTGGCGAATGGTTGTATATTTACCTATATGGTAGTTCCTTCCTCATTTTGACTCCTCTTTAATGAATCGGTTCATTTAAATCGGAAAATAATTATTTGATGGTCAAAGGACATGGATGTATCTGGTGTATGTCCCAGGTTATGGCTACTTAAAAAAGCTATTATAAATTACCCCTATACATGCTGTCTGTCCTTTGTGATTTTGTACCGAGAGCAGTATGGACAGCAAAAAGGTGGTCTCATATAAACACCATAGGGTGTTAAATGTACACCAGCAGTGTTAGATTTTCACCAGTATTGTTGCTGGGTATGCTGGGAGAGGCTGCAAATTCAGTTTTACATCCACTTATGTAAATCCATTTCTGCTTATATGCTTTCAAATGCAAGCCAATATGTGCTCCTGTCCAAGGTCTTAGACCTCAATTATATCAAAGGAGGTTTAGGCCCAAAGCACTGGTATGAGCTTTAAATTTATTTGTGTCAATGCTGCCCCCTCATGGTGGAAAACAGCAATTCATCTCTAGAGAATGATGTAGCAATGAGACTGAAATACAATTTCAAATGGCCATTCCATAAGATTTGGGGAAAACAAAGTTTAAATGTTTAACTTGAGAACCATGTTTTCTGAAGAAAATTTAAACAATGTTATTTTTCACTGACTGGGAATTCTGGGAAGTTCCTCACAGCCGATTATTGCGAGAAACACCATACAACGTACCACACACCATTCTGGGCAGAGAGGAGTTTGAAACGAAGGGACACACTACAGAGTGTGTGGGCGCAGTATCAGGTAGCCTGGTCACTGATCAACACACCTGGGAGGAGATAGCATGCAGTGTGGCTGTTTCCTGCAGGAACACAT
The DNA here is from genome assembly GCA_029718625.1 of Synaphobranchus kaupii. Classification (NCBI taxonomy): domain Eukaryota; kingdom Metazoa; phylum Chordata; class Actinopteri; order Anguilliformes; family Synaphobranchidae; genus Synaphobranchus; species Synaphobranchus kaupii. The sequence goes on along the minus strand of CM056386.1, from coordinate 1,452,557 downwards.
GGGCTGTGTCCGAATCAGAGCCCTATCTACTGCGCCCTGTCTCCTGCATACAGTGCACTGGCAGAAGTGAGCTGTGTGCACTGTGCACTGTGTAGCATGCGACATGCAGTCCGCAAAAAATAAACGCCATACTATTTTCCAACTGTACTGTGGAAGTGTCGTAAGCAGGTCGTAAGATGTCCCACCAGTGTTGCCATTTCTGTGGTTTTACAGCTGAATTGGGTTAGGGTTAGGGTTAGAGTAAGTGCAGTCACGGGTAAAAATGAAAAGTCACAAAGCACACACTTATTTTAAAAAGTAAAAATATGATGATTTCTGTTAAAATACGTTAATTTCGGTTAAAAATATATTTTGGGATAGTTTTGAGTCGCCATTTGGCTGAAAGTCTTGCAAGATCTGGCAACCATGCGTCCCACCCTTGTGGCCATGTCACGTGTTGTTTTTGTTGTATTTGAAGGAAAACGCTAGCGAAGCTGCGCCTCTTTTAAAAAAAAAAATGAAGCTCACGTCATATTTATGCCACCAAAATGTTTGTGTAGCCTACTTCTTGAAAGACAAGCTGAAATCAAAATTCACCTTTTCATAAATTCAGTCAATTCTAGATAACCACACAAACATGTCTAAAAGTATACAGTATACCAAAACATTTAGAAAATTGTAATACTTGTGTATTTTCAAGTCAAAGTTTTCCCCCTCTTCATTTCCTGGAAAACAATTTCACTTTTAAATTTGCGTCATCAAGTTCCAGTAGGCGTGCAATAATGTAGATCAAATATATACGTCAATCAAATCGACTCCCCGCCCTTCAAAAATTCCCGTTGAAAGATTTGTTTTGCTCGCGTATACATCATATTGCGGAAGTTATACTGCTCTAACTGCCGTTTCATGGTGACTTGAAAAGTGTGCTCCCGATTGTACTCAGCGACACCCCGGAAGTAAGTGTATCATACGGGGGTTTAAAGTATTCTATATTTAGAGTAAATTTCTCCTACTTAACGACTTTTTCGTCCTATCTACTCAACAAGCCTACCTAATAGTATGGAAGAGTGCTGATTCGGACACAGCCAGGCTCTCCTACTAGTCATTCCTGTCTGGGAGACTTTTACAAATACTGAAAGGAGTGAAGTGGAGGATCACCTGCGCTGTGTCTGAATCAGCGCCCTTCCAGTCGCAAGCCCCCGGTGCTCCACCGACCACCAATTCGGGTTTCCAATAGGTTCTCTCCCCTCAGTAATGCACCTTCTGTGAAACCTGTTGAAAGAGCTTTGGTAATCGGTGATTCTATTCTAAGAAACGTGGAAATTGCGACTCCAACGACCAGTGCATTCCTGGTGCTAGAGCGACTGATATAGAAGCACATTTAAAAAACATTTTTGTAAGTTTTCCAGCATTGTTATTCACGTTGGCGCAAATGATGTTATTTTAAATCAGTGTGTGAAGTAGCAAAAAGGATGTCTAGCTCGGTTATTTGCTCTGGCCCCATCCCTTCTAGGCGTGGTGATGAAACATATAGCAGACTGACGATATAGATCATTGGCACACTTTTTTATGCTCTTATCTCTAATAATCCAATAGTCTTAAAAATTCGAAACCCTGACTAATCAGAGACAAGGCCAGGCAGCAGACCTACTTCTCTGCTTGTTCCACAGAACTGCTAACTAGGGTTCACCCTCTAGAAATTGAAACTGGTGTCTGTCCCCCAAATACAAAATCATTTAAAATAAAAAAACGGTGTTTCAATAATCTGATTAAGATTAAAACAAAACGCAATCCTATTGCTTCCAGTGATATTACTACCATGGAAGTTGGCTTATTAAATATAAGACCCCTTAACTCGAAGTCAGTTCTTCTGAATGAACTAATCTCAGATTGCTCTCGATGTATTATGTTTAGCTGAAACATGGCTTTAAGCGGATCAGAACTTTACTTTAAATGAATCCTCTCTGTCTGGATTCATAGCCAAAACCCTGTCTCTGTCGAAGAGGGGGTGGGGTTGCTGTTATTTACAAATCTATCTTTCAATCAATTCCAAAATTACAGTATGCATTTGATTCGTTTGAAGTGTTAGTTATGAACCTCTCTCAGCCAGCAGTTGTTGGTAGAAACTACCCGTCTTCTCAGCCTATTGCACTTTTGACTGTCTATAGACCTCCTGGCCCATATCCCGGCTTTATTCATGAATTTGCAGATTTTATTTTCTCATTTAGCTGTACGTCATGACAAAGTGGTGATATTAGGTTATTTTAACCTTAATTTTGAAAATACAGCTGATCCTTTTTCCTCAGCATGTGTGACCATTTTGGAATCAATTGGCTTAATTCAAAATGTTGTTGGCCCCACACATTATTGTAGTCATACTTTAGACCTGGTCTTAAGTTTTGGTATTGATATTGTTAATGTTCAAATTCACCCTCATAATCCTATTCTGTCTGACCATTTTCTTATTACTCTGCATGTAAATTAGCCCACCCCATAGCATCTGAATCTAGAATGTATACAGGTCGCACTATCACTACCTCCACTACTAGAAACTTTATTCATGTTCTACCTGATCACTTTGATTTAGACACTTCAGCTAGCTCCTTGTCAACTGATGATCTGGCAGAGGGATTAGCTACTGCTTTATGCAAAACCCTTGATGTAGTTGTTCCATTAAAAAGTAGAAAAGCAACTGAGAAGAGGCTTGCCCCTGATATACTGACCACATGCGGGCTCTTAAACAAAAGTCTCATCAGCTCGAATACAAATGGCATTCCACTAAACTGCAGGTATTCCACTTAGCCTGGAAAGATAGTCTTAGTACTTATAAGCATCCTCTATCCAATGCTAGATCTTCTTACTTTTCAAAGCTTATTCAAGAAAATAAGAACAATAAGAACCAGTTTCTATTCAGAACAGTTGCTGAGCTAACTAATAATAATCATGCAACAACTAATCCTAAATTTCCAGTTTCATGTAGCAGTAATGATTTTTAGATTTTCTTTAGTAGTAAAATAATTGGAATTAGGGAAAAGATCATTATAGTTGTGATAGTTGTTTTGATTATAGAACTGCCTCCTAGACACAAGGAATGACTTGAATACTCCCATACTTGAGAGCAAACTAATTAAGTTAGTCTCTTCTTCCAAAGCACCCACCTGTCTTCTAGACCCCTTACCCACAAAGCTACTGAAGGAGTTATTGCCTATGCTCATCAAACCAATTCTTCACTTAACCCTTTGGCGCAGATGGCAAATTTCACCTATTTAGGGGGTGCTCTGTTTAAGGCTTTATAACTCCAGGTGTGTGCATCACAAAAACTTGGTAAATGGCTTAAATGAAATAAGACAGGTGTACCATTTGCAATACAAACTGAGATTTGTTTATTTTCATAATTTAAGTCAAAATAAAGTGCCGCAAATGCAAAGAAACTTTGGAAAAATTAAAAATACATATTTTTCTTTAGTTTGCAACAAAATACTGAGAGCTACATAAGTGAAATCGGTAATATATATACATTTCCTGGATCATAAACTCCATGTTCATAAGTTTTTGCAAAATCTGAGGATGATATGCAGAACTACTAAAGGTCTATGATGCAAAATATAGCAGTGTACCCTGTTGTCCACTAGTGTCTCCAAAATGGCTAAATTGTCCACTAGTCTATCAAAATGGCTAAATTGTGCACTGCTCTAAATAAAATAAATTATGATATATTTAACTACAAAGCAACAGTTTTGGCTCATAAAACTCACTTTTGTATAATTTTCAAGTGGGAATTACCATATTTTCATCAGTATAGGGGGGTACATATCTATGGGTCCAAAACCCCTATGCAAAACATAAAATTAGTTTTGTCCATTATAAAGCAAATACATTTGCTCCTTCTGATGGCTTAAGATTAAAAAACATTGATATCACAGTGTTACATACACCTAAATATGTTGCCTAATCATTCACTCTTGTACCTCAATAAAACATCACTTTTCCCTGTACTCTACAGGATGTATACTTTTGTCCTGGGATTGCATTTTTCTGTAGTTTTTTTAAAATTTTCTTTTTATATTCCTATTCATAATGACTCTAAGGAAAGTTTTACCTTAATCTACCACATATCAGCGCACAGTAAATTGGAATGAGCATTTGTCATGTCCTAAGAGACAAGTATATATGCCATAGCCTATATTATGTATGATAATATGAACATAAAATAGTATTCCACCATATGCAAAATGCTGCCAAATATTCTATCTTCAATGAACATCAGTAGCCTACATCAAAAATAAATTTAACAATTGCACTACAGTATGTGAAATGCACTCAAAATGGGAAAATAACAATAGGGCTATCAAACATATTGGAAAGACAGTGCTCGAGTGGAAACACGAACGTACATATGTAGCCAGCGAGACCAACGGCATTTTAGACACACAAATACTTACAACGAAAACTGCCGTTACGCTGGGCTGTAGTAAATTGTTCAAAGCACATAAAAAGACATGGCATATACCGTTGCTAAGGTTATAATGTACAGTACTGTGCAAAAGTCTTAGGCACATGAAAAAAAAATAAAAAATTAAGATGCTTTCAAAAATAATGAAATTAAGTTTCTAAATATCAAACAATTGACTATAAAGAGCAGTAAACAGTAAGAAAAATGTTTAGTAGCATAAATACATGGTAGAATGAGACAGTACTTTCACAGTTTATTTTGCATTTGATTGAGCAAGGCTTTTCACAGCTTTTCTGGCATACGATCAGGCTATTGTTGGGTTTACATTACATTACAGGCATTTAGCAGATGCTCTTCTCCAGAGCGACTTACACAACTTTTTAGAATTTTTTTTACATATTATCCATTTATACAGCTGGATATACGCGATTCAGGTTAAGTACCTTGCTCAAGGGTACAATGGCAGTATACCTGGGAATCGAACCTGCAACCTTCCGTTTACAAGGCCATTTCCTTAACCATTATACTACACTGCCGGTTTATCTTGTTGCTATGACGTTATTCTAATTTTATATGATTAATAAATATATTTATGAACTCAAACATATTGTCCACTATGTCACACATGGGTAGGTATAGACTAGGTGGTGGTTGCTTGTTAAATGGACTTGCTACGGGGAAATAGTGACGCTTAGAAACTCCGTATTCGGCAAAAATTGTCACAAACCATCTACCAATAAAGTTAAAACACAGAGTTTGTGATTTCCACTAATAGTTTGGCTGCAGTAGCAATGAATGTCTCAGTTGAGCAAAAAGGTCCCGTCACCTTCTATGCAAAGGAGTTAATTAACTCATCATTGTTATGTTCCTACGTCCTTTAAATTAGCAGAAATCAAGCCACTACTTAAGAAACCAAATTTGGATCCCACTGTCCTGACTAATTATAGACCCATTTCAAACCTCCCATTTTTATCAAAGATTCTTGAGAAATGTGTAGCACAACAGCTTTCTTCATGTTTACATACTAATAACTAGGGGTGTGCAGTGTAATGGTTACACAGGGACATTTTGGGACTCTGGCTTTCTGATCATGAGACTGGGCTTCCTGTGGAGTCATTCACAATTAACACTCCTGATCAACTGAGGCACAATGGAGTGTAAAGCTGTCCAAATTCTTCATGTGATTCTGAGATGAACACAGACTGCTTAATCGATCAGGCGCCTGTTTTGGTAGGAACACCCCCCCCCCCCCCTCTGTTGAGAAGGAGAGGGGAGATCCAAATTTAACACACACACACCCTGAGGTGATTGCAAATAGCTGGTCCATCTATGTTTAATTGTTGGTTCCAAGGGAATGAGCCAATCTGTTGTATGGGTGCCCTAAAGCCATCTACCAGTTGGTATCAAAGGGATTTTGACCATAAAAACCCATGTTACTTTACCAACTTTGCTCTGATGGGAAAGGCGCAGCCTTACCCCGACCAGACGCATCCGGACCGCTCTGATGGGAAAGACGCAGTCTTACCCACACCAGATGCACCACTGAACCCGGACAGCTCTGATGGTAAAGATGCTGTCTTACGCCTACCAGACACACCACTGAAACCCTGACAGACTTCTGCGTTTCCCAAACCGCATCTCGCCTGATCACCGAGACAGAGTTGGCCTACCACCTCTGGTTTATTTTCAATAGCTGTTTTGAGGACACGTTTCTTCAAACTGTTCCTCTACAGTCTCCCTTGCGGCCGGACCCAAGTGGAGATCTGTGCATGTCCACATTGACCTGACTGGAAACCTGTCGCGACCCGACTTCGGTGAAGAAGTCTCCAGGAGTCCATGCACCTGCCGGGACCTTGGATCAGCTGACGAGCTGACATCACTTACGGAATCGGGACTGGCCTCCCTTTGTTACCGTTAAGTATTGAAATGCATTTTATTTAGCACTGACATCAATTGATAGGCTAGCATAAAACCTGTAATACCCAGTTGAGGTTATTTTACTGCTGGTTCCTACTTTTGTTTGTATTTTGTTTTGCTATGCGCGTTTTGGTCGGGAATAGCCAATTTCCCTGACCTTATAGTTTTACACTGTTAAAACTTTATATGTATGAGACTGATAAAACAAGCTAACCACAAAATATAGTTTAGCATGTCATGAACCCATAACACAAACTAACCTTTGTTAATGGTAGGACTGTTAGCTTCTATATATAGCCATCACAATTTCCTTTGAGTAAGATTAAGTCATAGAATATATAGAATGTTATTGTGATGACCGCATTCCCGTCCTGCTGTTTCCCGTGTTTTCCCTCTCCCCCTGTGTCGTGTTCATCTCTCCCTAGTCCGTCTTTCCCCGTGCTGCAGACTGGGCGTAGCTTCCTAATTGTTTCACCCTGTTTCTTGCCACTCCTTACAGCCTATCCCACTTCCCCGCTTTCGCATGCATTCCACACTCTTCTATCTGCTAATCACTCCTGCATACATTCGCATGTGGCACATAATTGATACCAATTGATTGTTGTATTTAGTCACCCGGTGTTTTCTGTCCTGTGCTGGTTCGTTAATTGTTGTCCAGACCAAGTTTGCGCAGATCTCGTTCGGTTAACATTGCTCTCTGTGAACCTCTGGTCCTGTCCTGTCCCAGTAACCAGTCTAGAATTATTCCTGAGTCTTTGCGGTTTAGGTGTTAAATCACCTTACCGTCCTGTCCTAGTTACCAGTCTAGAATTATTCCTGAGTCTTTGCGGTTTGGTGTTAAATCGCCTTCTGCTCTGTTTAAAACCTGAGTCCGCTCTTGCCTGGAACAGCACGTCTGCTGTTCCTTGCTCCTGTCTCGTCAAACTAACTCTGTCTGCTTCATTCGCCTGAACTGCAGCTGTTGGTTGTTCCTGCCTGTGTTGCGGTCTACAGACTCCCCCCTAAAGTGTGTGCAGCCGTCTGGGCTTCTGCTCCTCCACACTGCAGCTGTTCCTGCGTCCGGCCGTTGCCGCATCTACTGCCATGGTTACGGTTGCGCTCACTGCTGCTGCCTTGCTGCTACGCCTGGGTCCGATGCGGATCCCGATCCACGGTCCTGCTCTCCCGCTTCCGCTCCCGCTCATCCCCTGCTCATGCTAACCGGTTGTCTGTTTCCATTGCCTCCCCTGCTCTCCCTTAACTCTCTCATTCCCCGCAGCCTCAAGCCCGGTCTGGTCGAAGTTAATATCGCCCCCTACTCTTCAGGAGAGGGCCGGTATTGCAGTGTTAATTATTGGATGCTTCGCGCTCCCACATCTGTCTGTCCATCTGTCTACCATTTGCCCAGTCCAGTCCAGTCTAGTTTAGCCCTGTCAAGTCCAGTTCCGGTCTGGTACGAGCGTTGCCCGGTTGCCAAGTCCAGTTCCGGCTTGGAACAAGTGCCGCCCGTTGTCCAGTCCCGTTCCGGCCAGGAACGAAGTCCAGTCCGTTGTCCAGTCCCGTTCCGGCCAGGAACGAAGTCCAGTCCGTTGTCAAGTCCAGTTCCGGCCAGGAACAAAGTCCAGTCCGTTGTCAAGTCCAGTTCCGGCTTGGAACAAGTCAACCCGGTCCAAGAATCTTGTGTGTGTACCTTGTAACCTGTCTTGCCTTTCTCCCCTTGCTACAGGACTGCCCTGTTTAGCAATAAACATCTGAGAATTGGCAATCTCTTGTCTGAGCCGTGCATCTGTTTCCATTGCCTCCCCTGCTCTCCCCTAACTCTCTCATTCCCCGCAGCCTCAAGCCCGGTCTGGTCGAAGTTAATATCGCCCCTTACTCTTCAGGAGAGGGCCGGTATTGCAGTGTTAATTATTGGATGCTTCGCGCTCCCACATCTGTCTGTCCGTCTGTCTACCGTTTGCCCAGTCCAGTCCAGTCTAGCCCTGTCAAGTCCAGTTCCGGTCTGGAACGAGTGTTGCCCGGTTGCCAAGTCCAGTTCCGGCTTGGAACAAGTGCCGCCCGTTGTCCAGTCCCGTTCCGGCCAGGAACGAAGTCCAGTCCGTTGTCCAGTCCCGTTCCGGCCAGGAACGAAGTCCAGTCCGTTGTCCAGTCCCGTTCCGGCCAGGAACGAAGTCCAGTCCGTTGTCCAGTCCCGTTCCGGCCAGGAACGAAGTCCAGTCCGTTGTTCAGTCCCGTTCCGGCCAGGAACGAAGTCCAGTCCGTTGTCCAGTCCCGTTCCAGCCAGGAACGAAGTCCAGTCCGTTGTCAAGTCCAGTTCCGGCCAGGAACAAAGTCCAGTCCGTTGTCAAGTCCAGTTCCGGCTTGGAACAAGTCAACCCGGTCCAAGAATCTTGTGTGTGTACCTTGTAACCTGTCTTGCCTTTCTCCCCTTGCTACAGGACTGCCCTGTTTAGCAATAAACATCTGAGAATTGGCAATCTCTTGCCTGAGTCGTGCATTTGGGTTCAGTCCACGTTCAGGGTCATAACAGTTCTATCAATTATTGTTTCTATTATTCACATATTCATAGTTGTAGCCAATAAAATATATATGATTTTTCCAACCCATTGTCATGTCTACGTTATTTCGCTAAGTTGGGCTCTACTGAATCTCTATCCGTATCTGTATTCGGATTAGAAACCGGAAGTGGGCGTGGCTTCGACCGAAAGTTGTGTTACATATAGCAAATGTGATCTTTTCTAGTCTAAAATTAATTGTTATTGCAATTTATGAGTATTCACCCCCCTCACTGTCTTTTTTTTCTTTTCAAAACTTTTTATAAGAACTATATTCTGTACTTTATACTTAATTATCTATTGTTTAGTTTTTTTTGTTTAGAACCCCACACCCCCTAACTGGGGGACACTGAACAATAATTTTGGATAAACTGGAAAAAATATGAGGTACAATATATAATCAACTCGGAATGAAATGGCAGTTTTATAAAAATATCACACCATTTCATTATACATTTGAATGGAAACTATTTCCACAATAACAGCCCTTTCTGCCGGTTGTGATTTCATATTGTACTTTTTATTTTACTATATGAACTTGAATACATAAATGATTATGTATAGTAATATTATTATCATTACTATTATTATTATTATTATTATTATTATGCTTTATAAAATTCAAGGAGAAGACTTAAGGATTATAGCCAAATGATTTATTGAGGAAACACTCAAAATAAAAAAAGTAAAATGAACAGTCCAACAAGATGCATTTCTGAGCTAGCAGTAGCAACAAAGTTCTAGAACACATGAAAAGCTTTTAATTCAAGAAAATGAAAAAAAGTCAGTACAGCTTTTAATATGCTTTTAGTATACCATTGGTTAAACCGATCAGCGCGACAAGCCTAGTTAAAACATTTTTTCTGCATTGTAAAATGTCACATTTTCGTTTTATTAATTGCGTTGCAAGTTTGGCTTCATGGAATGACTAGATTAATGGAATTGATTACGCAGCAATACGAAGGCAGAACGGACGGTCGGTAGCCTACAGTTTAAAAATACAAACAACACAACTAGCATGAATACAAAAATTATTTTTATAGCCAGTAAGTGACATTTGAAAATGGGACATAGACTACTGATTCTAGCTGTTCCTTTGCTTTCTTTTAAAAGGTGTTTTTACGTTCTGGAAAAAGTGTCAAGATTATGGGCAGCTAAATTCAAGCGAGCGGCATTAAAGGGATATCGTTTGCATGCAAGATGTTGAGATTCTTCATTTAACGTTTTGTTTCTTTTTATTTTTCTCTCACAAGATTGACATAGGCCTATATAAACAAGGCACACTGTTTGATTATAGTGAGCACGTTAAAGATATAGGTTGAGTATCCGTAATTTCAGGGACTGCCGATTGAGTCACATGGCCCATATCGAACGGCTTCATCCCTAATGATTACATTACATTACATTACAGGCATTTAGCAGACGCTCTTATCCAGAGCGACTTACACAACTCTTTAGCATTTTTTACATATTATCAGCTGGATAATGATATTTTAATGTTTTAATAAACAAATAAACAATCCAATGCCTAGACAGGTGGACACTGAATCAAAGATTTCCCTGCTGCAATTTAATTATTTCCCGCATCCGAATTATGAACTGGCAACTTCGGATCTGTTTCAGATCCGTTTCCAAACCACTATCCGTGCACTTCCGGATTTCGGCTTTGGCTTCGGGCACACCCCTACTAATAACGTGTATGAGTGGTTTCAATCTGGGTTTAGGAAGCACCATATAGCACTGAGACGGCACTTGCCTTAGTAATGAATGACTTTCCTCTCTCTGGATTGTGGCTGTATTTCTATTCTTGTTTTACTTGACATAAGCGCTGCCTTTGATACTATAGACCATCATATTCTCCACAGGCTAGAAAATTCAGTTTGTCTCACCGGACAAGCTCTTATGTGATTTAAATCCTATCTATTAGATCCCAGTTTGTTAGGGTAAACAATCAGTCCTCTGAATTTTCTAGGGTGAACTTTGGAGTACCACAAGGATCGGTTTTGGGTCCTTTGCTCTTTTTCTGTACATGCTCCCTCTTGGGAACATTATAAGCAGACATGGTGTTAACTACCACTGTTACGCAGATGACACGCAACTTTATATATCTGTTAAGTCAGGTGAAGTTGACCAGTTGTCTAAACTAGAAACCTGATCTGAAAGTTGTTCCACGAAGCGTGAGAATCAACCACTAAAAAGGGTGAAGGGAGTCCGTGAACGGAGCAGAGAGAAATAAACAGAAAGGGAATATAACTCCTTGTGTACAGCCAAAATATAGCAACCCAGATAAGTGGGTGAAAACTTGTAGATTTTGAGCAGAGAAATTAAATAAGGGAAAATAATCCCGGCATAAGCCAAACCAATAACAACCCGAAAAACAGGGCGAAGCTCGTAGACTCAAGCAGAGAATAGAAAGGAACAGAATGCCTCTCGCTCAATGACTATCACAGAGCTAAAATAAAAGGGAAACGGAAACGAGGCGAAGCTGACAGAGAAAAGAAAACCAAGGCAGGAAATAAAGAGTAAGGAGAACAGAACCCTAAGAATGAAATACTGTAATACTCTACAGGCAAGTCCCGCGTGTTCTTTTGAAGCTCAAAAGTGCAAGTGGTCGCCTGAAATTCCTATACCACGTCACCTGGCTTAGAGTGGCAAGAATGACACAAAAGCCCCAAACAACGATTGAATGGAGCTTAAGTAGTGCAGAGTGCACCTGAAGGGAATAAATAATTAGTGCCGGAGAACGAGAACTAAGATGGGCGCGCCCTCTCACGGCCCGAGAGGCAACGCCCGAAAACAGAACCTGAACAGGCAGGAAACCATGACAGGTTTGACTCCAGAATATCTTAGTGATTTACTCATTCCTTACTGTCCTCCAAGATTAGCTAATTCACAAGGTGCTGGCTATTTGAAAATTTGAAAACTAAACTGAATTGAATTGAACAAAAACAACACATGACATGGCTGTGCAAGGGTGGGGCGCAGGGTTGTCAGATCTTGCAAGACTTTTCAGCCAAATGGCGACTCAAAACTAGCCCAAAATATATTTTTAACCGAAACCAATGTATTGTAAATAGAAATCATCCTATTTTTACTTATTAAAATAAGTGTGTGCTTTGCGACTTTTCATTTATACCCGTGACTGCACTTTGAAAGTACCCCAATTTAGCTGTAAAACTGCGGACAAGGCAACACTGGTGGGACGTCTTGGGAAATAGTATGGTGGAAATATTTTGTGGACTGCACGTCATGTGCACATTAAACAGCACACTTCTGCCAGTTCTCTGTATACAGGAGACAGGACGCAGTAGATTCGGACACAGCCCTGGAGCTTCCCAGAAGAAATTTCTGGAGACACACTATAAGTGCTGTTCACCTTGAGGGAGTGTCCTAAAGACATATCCATTGAGCAGCATGCCAACGCTGGAGGAAGAGCTGAGGAGAGGGAGCAGAGAGAGAGAGAGAGAGAGAGAGAGAGAGAGAGAGAGAGAGAGAGAGAGAGAGAGAGAGAGATAGAGAGGCTATAGGGAGAGGAGGAAAAGAGAGGAAGCAAGAGAAAGGAGGTAGAGTGAGGAGAAACAGAGAGGAGAGATTGGACACTCAGGCAGTGCTGCAGACAGGAGGCCAGAGAGGATGCTGGGCATTCCCTGAATGTTGATGCAGTAGTGCTGGGGGGAGCAATAGGGGTCATAGCAGGGGCTCTGAGAGGACCCCTCGGTGCAGCTGCAGGAAGTGTCATACCGGCAGTAGCAGGAGCTCTGCTGGGGTCTATGGGCAAAGGACCCTGGGTGCGTCCCAATACTCAAAAAATGCACCCTCCTCTCCTCCGTGCCCCGGAAATGGATCTTTGTGTCCTAATCTAATGTTGCTGATTTAATATTAATTACATATTAATTAAGTTAGGTGAAGTTGACCAGTTGTCTAAACTAGAGACCTGTCTTAAAGATGTAAAGGCCTGGATGACCCAAAATTTCCTCTTATTGAACATATTATTGTTACATATTATTTAATGTCTCAACACGAACCGCAATGTCAGGTACATTGTATACTGTACATGCAAATATAGTTTTGACAGTTTTGCATATTTCCGGGTAGAGGAGAGGAGTGGAGAAAAGGAGGTGGGGAGTAGGGGTGTAACGGTTCTGAAACCGAGACCGAAACCGTGATACAAACGTCCACGGTCTTGTGTTGCGGTTCTGGAAGACGGAACCGCGACACACCCCCTCCCCCAACCCCAACCCACTGCCACCACTGCAGGTGCAGCCTGTTGAGTTCTCATTACGTTAATAATGTAAGAAAACTCATTTTCCATTTCACAATTAACACTATAACACATGTAAATCACTAAATTATTATTCTATTTAAAGTTAGGGCAAGCTGCAGGGTTTTTCCTGGCAGAGAAATGGGTTTTGACGGTACCAATGCGAGCGCACGCAGTGCCTGAGCAGCACCTTTGGGGGACATGGCAAACACCTTCTCGTGGTGTCTCCCGTCAGTAACGATCGCAGTCATGAGCGAAACAGAATTTGCCAATTTAGGGCCCTCACCCGGGCTGGTGCTCGGCTGCAGTCGGGGAGGAGAGCCGGTGGTGATTACTCCGCTGGCCTCCAACCCAGAATACTGCAGCTGAACACCGAAGGACTCACCTCCAACAAGATCAGCGTCATTGAGGAGTTGGCCTATACCACCAAGGCCCTCGTCATCCTCCTCCAGGAGACCCATTGCTTTTCAGCAGATAAGCTAGTATTACCAAATTTCACACTAGCTGGGTCTATCCTAAGCAGGAAACACGGCCTTGCCACGTTTGTCCATGAAAGGCTGAGCTGGACTCTCGCCGATCAATCTCCGGCTGACTCGGAGATTGAGTGGTTGTGCGTGGACGTTGCCGGTTTTAAAATTGTAAACGTCTACAAGCCTCCCCCCTCGCGATTCACGCCGGTGTCTGTCCCGGTGTTCCCCCACCCCTGTCTCTATGCTGGCGACTTTAACTGTCAGCATGAAGACTGGGGGTACAATACCAACACGCCCAACGGAGAGAACCTGGCTGCTTGGGCAGCTAACAACTGCCTGGCCCTGTTATACGATCCAAAGGGTGCAGCCAGCTTTCTCTCCGGTCGCTGGAACACTGGGACGAATCCTGACGTGGCATTTGCGAGTGTCGGTGCAGACAACCAGCTCCCGGACAGACGTGTGCTCGGAAAGTTCCCGCGGTCCCAACATCGACCATCGCTGATAACCGTGCCTAAACTCGTGGACTCTATCCCGAGTGAGCCGGTGAAGCGATGGAATTTCCGTAAGGCCAATTGGAAACGCTTCCGCCTCTTCACTAACAAATCCACGTGGCGTCTCCCATCGCCTAATACCAACAACGTGGATGAGGCATACCGGGACTTCTGTGGCATGTTAGTGAAAGCGGCCAAGAAATCCATCCCACGCGGACGTCGCAATAGCTACAAACCGTGCTGGGATGCGGAGTGCGAGAACCTCTACCGCGTTTTCCTTCAGGCTCCTGCCGGAACCGAGTCAAACAGGGCTGCTACAGCCCTGTTGTCAAGACTCGGCCGGAGGAGACAAGAGCGCTGGGAGGAGGCTGTCAATTCCATCGACTTCTCGCACTCCAGCCGCAAGGCATGGAGTATCCTGAACAACCTCACTGGCAGGTCAAGACACTCACCTCGTCACTGCCCCATTTCTGCAAATAAAATCGCATCACAATTTGTGAAAAATGGGGTATACGAGGGTAAAGACCGCGAGTCATCACGACTCGTGGCAAAGGAAGTGTCTGACCTCTGGAGGGCCCCAACATCTAGCAGCGATAACATCTCCGGTGAATTCACACCGGAGGAGTTCGCTGCCGCCCTCCAGCACCTAAAGCCAGGAAAAGCTCCGGGCCCTGATTCCATCTGCCCGGAGCTTATACTCCATGCCGCACCTGCCCTGAAGTCCTGGTTAAGAGCTTTCCTCTCTTCCTGCTTGCGCCAACTCAAGATCCCCAAAATCTGGAGAAGAGCCCTAGTTGTCGCGATCCCTAAGCCGAATAAGCCTGAAGGGGATCCTAAGAGCTACCGTCCCATCTCCTTGCTCTGCATCCCCTTCAAGATCCTCGAGCGTCTTATCTACGCCCGCGTCGAACCGATCGTCGACCCACTGCTCCCTCGGGAGCAGGCCGGGTTCCGACGCGGGAGATCGACCGTAGACCAAGTCACTTTGATGACTCAAGACATCGAGGACAGCTTTTCGTTCAAGAAGAAGGCCGGAGCCGTTTTTGTCGATCTGACGGCTGCCTATGATACCGTATGGCACCGCGGCCTCACCTGCAAGCTGCTCCGCCTGCTGCCGGACAGGCACATGGTCAGTATGATCTTGGAGCTTGTCCGAAATCGCAGCTTTAACCTTACCACCGGTAGCGGACAGCAAAGCAGGTTACGACGCCTCAAGAACGGCGTCCCCCAGGGATCTGTCCTGGCCCCCCTCCTCTATAATATCTACACTTATGACTTGCCTGATACAGTCTCGCGGAAGTATGCCTACGCGGATGACCTCGCGTTGGTGTACTCCGCTGGAGACTGGCAGTCATTGGAGGGGACTTTGAGCCAGGACATGCAGACACTAGTGGCATACCTCTGGAAATGGAGGTTGAAGCTCAGCGAGGCAAAGACGGTGTCGGCGGCCTTCCATCTTAACAACAGGGAGGCTAAACGTGAGCTCCGAATATATATTGGCGGAACACCCCTGCCATGCTGCGCTGAGCCAATCTACCTCGGCGTGACATTGGACAGGTCGCTCACGTTTCGCCGACACCTTGAGTCACTGCGCAAGAAGTTAACATCTCGTGTGGCATTGATGAGGCGACTAGTCGGGTCAGGCTGGGGCGCCGACGCAAGAACATTGCGTACGGCAGCCCTGGCCCTTGTTTACTCGACTAGTGAGTACTGCGCACCGGTATGGTGTCGCAGTGCCCACACCCGCCTCATCGATACGCCCATCAACGAAGCCTTGCGCATCGTGACAGGATGCCTGCGTCCCACTCCCGTGGACAATCTTCCCATTCTTGCAGGCATCCAGCCCGCTGGGCTTCGCCGCGCGGGAGCCACAGCACGTCTCGCGTGCCGGGCCATGGAGCCAAACCATCTGCTCCACGAAAGGCTCGCTGTAATTGCTGAGCCTCCCCGGCGCCTTAAGTCGAGACACCCATTTGTGCCTGCCGCACAGGAATTCCTGCAGCAATGCAGTGATCTTAACATCAGTGCGGCACGGTGGGCGGATTACATCTGGAGCACGGAGTGGGAGGAGAACACCTCTAGACTCCGTGACTTCATCCCAGACGTCGGTTTTCCCCCTATTGGGGTGGACCTGCCTAGACTGGCATGGGTGAGGCTTAACCGCCTCCGGACCGGCGTTGGGCGCTTCCGCTCATCGATGCACAGATGGGGCTTGGCTTCTTGCGCAGCCTGCGAGTGTGGCGCGGAGGAACAAACCGCAGACCATGTCATCCTGGACTGCCCGATTTATCGGGCACCCAATGGGATGCATGGTCTGTCGGTTCTGGATGATGACACGGTGACGTGGCTACTGGAGGTGTGCCCTGAAATATAGTCCGGGTGAACCCCCCCCCTAGGCTCGGGGTGGTAAAAGGATAGCCCCTCGGCCCCGAGCCTGGGGATGTGGGACAAAAGATCCCACCCAAACGAAAAACGAAACGAAGAAGCACCTTTTTTTGCATTAATTTTACCGTAAATAGTTTTTGGAGTTCAAAGAGCCCATGTAGGCTTTGGTTGTAAAGTACCAGTGGGGTTGTGTTTAGGAGTTAGGTTTTAAAAATCAAAGGTCCTTGAGGATTTTTGAATGTTTTAATATTACACCATTTAGGCTATTTTGATAGCGCACAGATAGAAAAAAAAAAAAACAACACTCTAAAACAGAAATAAAAAATAAGTGTAGCTACACGTTTAAAAAAAAAAAAAAAAAACGTACAAAAACACAATTTGTGTTTTTACATAACAACAGCAACGTAGACTATTTCAGCCCTAAATGCGATAGGTCACTGTGGAAATGTCGACTGTACAGGACTTTGGCGAAAAGTAACAAGATAAACTCTTCAGGGTTAATCATAACACCGTGGTAGCCTACCTGCATATAGCCTATAGGTAAGATATTTGGGCCCATTAACATATTTATAGCTACAAGAGATTTTGGAGGAAAAAAATTAGGTATTTTCTAAACCGAAAGTGCCTACAGTAAGCAATGGAAAACGCCAAATGCATAGGCTATTTGTACAACGTTTAAAAAATATGTTATTGTTTCTAGCTACATCTGAACATGATTTTCTTGTAAACGGTGCATTTTACAGTCTGTGGCTGTGGTAAGACGAGGGTCGTAAACGCTTTTGACTATTAACAGCACCCTCTAATTTTATTGCATTGTAGTATAAATCCTGGGGTTTTCTTACATTACATTACAATCATTTGGCAGACGCTTTTATCCAAAGCGATGTACAATAAGTGCATATTGAAGGTCATTGACGCGACTACAAAGCAAATCCAACAAAGCACAGCTTTCTCACAGCATAGGAGCTATCCCTAGTAATAAACATGAGAAGTACACAGTCAGCTATACATTCTGAACTATAGAATAACCAAAAAAACACAAGTTAAATAGAAAACAGGAAGCGAATACTATAGAATGGCCCTATATAGGTATAATTTAGTCAAGGTGGAGTCTGAAAAAGTGCGTTTTCAGACCACGCCGAAAAACAGACAGTGTTTCAGCTGAGCGCAGCAGAGTGGGGAGTTCATTCCACCACTGGGCTGTAGCCTAGTTTATAATTTAATTTAAGACAAATATGAATAAGCTACTGTAATTGGGACCGATAAGTCTAACACTATAGTTATGGGGCGCCAACGTGGATCGGGTTAAAGCTTTTACCTTTTCAGAAGTTAGGGCTTCAAAGGTAGCCTAATTCAAAATTGGAGCGTGTTACATCCAACTCGCTGCCCACGCTATGTCTTTCTACTGAGTCGCACTCTGCCACAGAATAGCTGAGCCGCAATTCTATAGGGTAGGCTACAGTCTAGGTTCTATGCTTCTTCTACTCGTCTCCTAGTACTGATATATTTAAGGCGACTAGTACAATATATATCGCCATCCGCTGGCCGAAAGAACATATTGCACCCAAAATATGATTTTATTTGCCGTTGTGTCAATTAGTCATTTTGGCAGTTGCGATTTCGCCAAATAATTTACTATGTAGGAAAAACCCTGAGCTCTATATTTAGTAAATATTACACATTACACAAACAAAACAAAAAAACCGAGGTATGAACCGAACCGTGGCTCAAAAATTGAGGTCTGAACTGAACCGTGGATTTGGAGAATCGTTACACCCCTAGTGAGGAGTGAAGAATATTGGGACGCAGCACCCTTCGATACTATTGAGGATGCTCGTTGAGTACACTGGATGAGAAAGTTAAGTAGTCTAAATGTTCTCTAAATGTAGCGTACTTAAAATCCCAGGATATAGTTATTTCCGGGTTTTCTATGCTAATGAAGATATTTTAGCATACTGCATGTCACTAAACAGTATGTAGTAAGCAGTACACAGGATGCAGTACATAGGGCTCTGATTAAAACACAGCAATGGAGTAAAGAGGAGAGAGAGGGGAAAAATCCACAAAGAATCCACACCTCCACTCAGGAGAAGGGATAGTATGGAATTTGTGCCTTCAAACATTTGTGTGATTGGTGCTGCATGACAGTTTACTGTAGTCCTGTCAGACGAAGGCTGTGTCCGAATCAGCGCCCTATCTACTGAGTCCTGTGTGCTAGCAGCTGTGTGGCGTCATGGTGGTAGCCAAGAACAACAGCTTGTACCTATGGCAGTAGAAATTAAGATAAAAATTGGACACCTCTTTGGTAAACACATGAAAGGAAATTTAGTTTGCGAGACTGCTTTTCTGCAACAGTGTAATATCATGCTGATAAAGCACCCTGAAATTGAAAAAAAGTGGATAGAGATGTGTGTTCCGGGGACTCCAGAAAAGTCAATATCACTCTCAAATTGTTAGTTCACAATAGATCTTATGCCAGCTGAGTCGCCTACATGTGTGGGGCTCAGTACTTATCGTGATTACTGATGATTCCCTCCCTGGGTTTAAAAGCATGTTGCTCTTTGCTTGCCGCATAGAAGCTAATTGCTTCGCTAATGTAATTTAGGAGAAATTAGGATGTCGGAATGGAGCGCCAGGTGGTATTTCACAGGCGAGTGAGCCTAGAGGGACACTCTACCAGAGTGGTGAGGCAATCAATCAGAGCATCCTAAAGTTTTCTGGGTTCTAGGACAGGGTTGAGCATGAGAGTAGGTGAGGCCTAACTTTACAATGGGATCCTGAAATACCTTTTGGTCCTGTCCAAATGCTAATACTAAAATAGCGTACTCCCTTCCTGTGTTCTGAAGTAACAACTGATTAACTAGGTGATTACACATCCAACCATATGCTTATGTTTCTAACAATGAAGAGAATGTCCCAATATTTTTCACTCCCCACCTCCTTTCCTCCACTCCCCCACTATCACTCCTCTCCTGTCCGGAAGTATGCAAAACTGCCTGAACGTTTTGAGTATTTGCATTTACAGTATACAATGTACCTGACATTGTGGTTTGCGTCAAGACATTAATTAATATGTAACTGTTACGAACGCCTTTCCTCCTAGATTAGGTGTAGATGAATTAGCAGTATTTTCCTGTTATGTCTAAATTAGTAGTTATAATTTCTGTTACGTTACAGTATTACATCCATCTTTATTGGCAATGGGTGGAAGGGGGTGTGTGTGTGGTCAGGCAGTCTCACCTGTGGCGCCAGGTGAGTGTATTTCAAGGTGGCTGCGGGATGTTCGTGAGAAGAGGATTGCCACACACACAGCCGTGGCACTGGTTGTGTTGATGAAAATAACTAAAACTTAAACAAATCAAAGGAACAAGAAGGAGCTGGTTGCTATCCGGAGCGAAGATTGCGCTGGTCCTGTGTTGGTGGGAATTATCGAGGGGAGACCACACTGTTCTACAGCCGCACTCTTCAGCCCATTGCCTGAGTGCGAGTTAGTGATCTGCGTTTGAGGAAGGAAGCGATTATCTGGGTGTCTGTTTGTGATAAAACCCCTAGACATTCGAGTACCTGGCTTTTTATATTCGGGAAGGCTCGCCCATGATAATGTGGAGGGCTCGCGTCCGGGATCTGAACTTTTGATTTGCTACATGGTTATGCTTTTGGTAGCATTGTAGATAGTTAGTTTTGGGTAGTTTGATGGTGAATTTATACAGTACCAGTCAAAAGTTTGGACACACCTACTCATAGAAGGTTTTTTTCCGTTATTTTTACTGTTTTCCACATTTTGGAATAGTAAAGACATCAAAACTATGAGATAACACAAATTAAATTATGCAAAAACCAAAAAAGGGTTAAACAAATAAAAAAAAGTCTTATATTTTAGATTCTTCAAAGTAGCCACCCTTTGCCTTGCACATTCTTGCCATTCTCTCAAACAACTTCTGTGGTAAACAGGTATTCCACAGGTAAAAAGGTGATGCCATCATGACTGTATAAAAGGATATCAAAAGACTCCTGATATCTTATTTCCAGGTACTCTTAGAAGCAATACTATAACCTCTGCATTTGAATGGATCTCTATGGGAATTGGGGGGTAGGACTAGATTTAGCTTTAAATTACACTGGAACAGTGTGGAACACATGGTTGGCTAAATGGCTCTAAGTCAGTGGTCCCCAACCCTGTTCCTGGAGATCTACCGTCCTGTAGGTTTTTACTCCAACCATAACAAAGCACACCTCTTTCAAGAACTAGAGATCTCGTTGAGATGCTAATTAGTAAAATCAGGTGTGCCAAATCAAGGTTGAAATGAAAACCTACAGGACGGTAGATCTCCAGGAACAGGGTTGGAGACCACTGCTCTAAGTCATCAAGGGTCTGACGTATCAAACAAGCCTTAAACCATCACTCTGCTGCCAGAAATACAGTAGATATGGATGGATAACTTGAAGGGTTTCTTCTCCTGACTTAATCAATAGGACAATTTGTCAGGAGAAACAACCCTTCAAGTGATCCATCCATATCTACTGCACAGGGAAAAGAAAACCAAGGCAGGAAATAAAGAGTAAGGAGAACAGAAACCTAAGAACTGAATTTTCTAACACTCTACAGGCAAGTCCCGCGTGTTCTTTTGAAACTCATACTCATCCTATACCGCGTTACCTGGCTTAGCATGGCAAGAATGACACAAATGCTCCCAACAACGAGCGAATGGAGCTTAAGTAGGACAGAGTGCACCTGAAGGAAATAATAAATTAGTCTAGGAGAACGAGAACTAAAGACAGGAGCGCCCTCTCGTGGCCCCGAGAGGCAACGCCCGTAAACGGAACCTGAACAGGCAGAAAACCATGACATCACTGCCTGTTCAACAGGCTGCCAGTACTCCTTAATAAAGGGTTGGGTTTAGAAAACAGCTGTCAACAGCTCCATTAACATGGATCTCAGTTCAACTTGATCCAACTGGAGTTTTTCTTCACCAACATTAACAGAATACACCTTTTCCCGTCAAATTAAAAGCAGAAAAGTTGAGGCATCCTGCAGTTCTGATGTTACAATCTCTGTAACATATGCAGGCCATTTAATTATTGCCAATACTCAGATTGCATGAGACCCACTTTCAAAAGAGCCTGTGTTTACCCAATTAAAGTGTTTTTGTTTTCATACAGTCACCCCTTTACTTTACATTTGTCTCTAATCACGTTTTGTGTAAAGTTGTGTAAAAAATTATTATTTCATAAACCTACATCTAACTGATGGTTTCATGTATTTTCCCAATTGGTAAACCATGTTTTATATAAGATATAGAGGAAGCTGTTATCATGTCAACTGAATGAGGTGATGACAGTTGAATTTCAACCAGTCAATATGAATTTAGTTTGTTATCAGACCATCAACAAACTACATTCAGAAGTTCATTGTTGAAAATACTAGTCTTTCCACCAAGCGTTCCACCATCTCGGACTGAAGCTGGGTATTTTTCACTGCAGTTTTGGAAGGGTACTGCTCCTCTTTCAATAAGCGCTGACTTATCAATGTCACTGGAAGTGCTTTGCCATAATGCAGGGTCAGTGACCTCATAGCACCAGGAATGGCTTAGTTGCTGATTTGATTCTTGTGAACTGCCCAACTGATCCTGAGGTGGAAATGATGGTTCTTGTAAACCATTAGCTGTTGAGGGTTCACCTTCAAAGGATGGTTGTGGGGGAATGACAACATTACTGGAAACTGAACTAGTGCTAGTTTCTTCCTCACAGCTAACAATAGTGCTGCTGTCATCATTATTACTATCAGAGGGTTTTTGAAAGAAGTTGTTAATGAGTGGAACACTTTGAAGCAAAACTGCCTCTCTTGCCTCCTTTTGTTTTTTGGCTTTCCTTTTGGAAGCATCACTGTTCCAACATTTGTGGTCCATATTTCAGAACTAGTATGCCATTTATATGAATACATTTATAGCATATCTCAATACTTATTAATTAATAATAAAATTAATATATATTAACCTCTTGCTGCCAAATGCCCCCTAGCGGTAATGCGGGTGTTACGGAAGTTCAGTTATACATTTAATTAATTTAATAATATATAATAAACTGCTCACCTCTATATTTTGATTAAATATCCTTAAGATATATCCATTCCTTCTGGGAAAGTGGTTTTTAAGCCCAAAACGTCAAGTTAAAACCTTGTAAATAACGTTGGAAACTCTTGACCTAATTCTCAAACATGTATTGCAGCTTGATGTCACACCATAAACAATGTGCTGGTAAACTGTTCTGCTTAATTGTATTTCACAAAACGTTTTAGGCTTCAAGAAAAAATACTTTAAAACTTTCATACGGCTGTACATGTTTTTTTCCCAATTTTAAACCGACTTGTGCTTTTCTGCACTTCATCACGAGTAGTTTGGCTGTGTTCAGTTTGGCGTTGTGAAACCTGGCTTAGTATATTTTAGCCAAAGGGGTTTTGTACTTGATTGCAGAGATTTATGCAAAACCGTCGTCAATTGGGTGTATTTCTTTGACTGATAGCACAATAGGCCTATCTGAAGTGGGGAAAAACTGGCATTGACCCGCCTCCACTGCGAGTATTATTTTCTTTCCATTGGGTTTTAAAACTGTCTGTCAAATATTCCAGCCAATAGCCAAGACTCTTATCTTTCAGAGAAGCGCTCATTCAACACAAAGCCCTAGGAATTCACATAGATACAGCCCCGCGTAAGAGGAGGAGGCAACCAAGCGTAATTATCGAACCAAGATGGCGCAGTGTTTTTACCTTGTAGCGTAGCTCGCTACATTCCGTTTAGCAAAGCACAAGTCATTAGGTAACTGCTGCTGTTTATCTTTTGACTTTACAGTCTCTTTCATACAGTTTTTGGTTAGTTATGTCTAGGTTATTCAGGAGTTTCTCCGTGCAGCAGGTCCTAGCCCAAATATGGTTTTGCGATCTTGTCTCAGTGACGCTGAGTGGTGTAAGGTAACTGATCTTTTTTTTTTTTGCCGGTATACCAGTGCGAATTCACTGTTATGTATAAAACGAATCCCTCTGAATTAAATGAATATAGCTAACATTACTATATTGTAACAATGGCAAGCTAGCCAGCAAAATTACACATAGTAGCTATCTATCTATTTGTGTCTGAGACAAGCTGTTCCGAGTTTCTTTTGAATGAAATGGCGTCTGAAGGGTTTGTTTTGTTCCACATGAGTAAATTGTTCTGTATGCAGTACAGCAGGCTGTGCAGGTAAAACGAATGAGCAATTTATGCATGACGTAACATGAGGGAGAGATAACATGAGGATGAGTTTGTTGTTGTTGATTATTATGCAGGGGTTTATTTTTTCTAGGGTGGACATTTAATTTTATATCCTGTTTGCATATACCTGGACTCATTTCTGGCTAATGGGGCTCTGGTGGAATACAAGATTCACTGTGCTGCTACATGGGTTTGGAGAGCTTTTTGGGGACCACGGGTAGGCTAGTTAGTTGTGTAATATGAAACACACCAAAAACACATCTAAAAATTAACTTTTATTGCCAATTATCAAATTTTTATGTAAAACCTAAAAAATAAATCATATTGAGACTTTTCTGGAACCTTGCCATTTTGCACAATTTGTGCCAACTTTGGTAACCGAAATGGTTCACCTGAAAAAAAGCTCTGTAGAATTTGAATGGTTTGACACCATATTCTTAGCAGAGATAGGCAGCATATTGAGGAATCACAAAGAAGAGTTATTTTCTCCATAGCTCTTGTAGCTCATCAGGTAAAACATCAGAAATTTGAATGTAGGTACCCGTTTTTTAGTTGTTTCACAATTTCTGTACATAAATTGTTGAAGTTAAGTAGCAAAAAGTGTATGTATATGAATTGTGACTACTTAGTCATAATAGTGCAGTTCTCTGTTTTAATAAAAGCTATGAACCATATGTTTAGCCTTTACAGTTTTTGAGATAAACAGCTTTGTTGGTCACTACTGAAAACAGGCGAAAATTATATTTATATTAAATATATTAAATATATTTCGCCCTTGGTAGGAAGAGGTTAAAATTGGTCAAAATTTCCAAAATTCCCGAGCTTAACTTCCCATGATAAGTTTCCGTAAAGTTTCTGGAAATTTTACACCCCTTTGCAACCCTTGTATGTGTGTGTGTAGGTGTGTGTGTGTGTGTGTGTGTGTGTGTGTGTGTGTGTGTGTGCGTGCCACGTGTGCTCAGAGCAAAGGAGTGTGGAGTAAACTGGCTGTGTCGCAGCACGATCGTGGTTATTGATCTCAAATCTATTGTTACTATAAATAATTTCACGCACTTCTTTCACAAAATAATGTATTTATCTACAGTAAGTTGAATTCAGACCATATCATGTGAATGTTAGTACGTGTTAAAGAAAAGAGGAGCAAACCGTGAGCCCTGCTTTGATTAGTTAACAGTACTACCACATTAGCTATAAAACGATAGGCTAGCTTGCTAACCAGTGGAACAAGTTTATACAGCTATTATCGCACAAAGTCGAGATACAATCAAATTACCAATATACAATTCAGAATAAAATCCTAAGCTATGCCTGGGATGTTTGATCAGTCTTACTGAAGTCCGCGGTGAGTCCATCACAGTTGGCTTGTCCGTGAGGTGGATGGCCTTTATTATCCCGGTTGGAATTTCTCCTAGTTGGCCCGGTCCGATGTCGTCTGGTTATCGCCTGGTTTGCGTCTTTGTTTGTGGCTTTGTTTGTGGCTCGGAAGCTAACCATCCGTCGGAGGTGTTCAATTAGGTGTAGGGTCTGATGAGCTTTTGGAGGTATGGAGGGGCTGATCCTCGGACTGCCTGGAAGGCGAGCACCAATGTTTTGAATTTGATGCAAGCTATCACAGGTAGCCAGTGGAGGTCAATGAGCAGGGGGGTGACATGGGAGTGTCGGGGGAGGTTGAAGACCAGGCGCGCTGCTGCGTTCTGGATAAGCTGAAGGGGTCTAATGGCCGATGCTGGCAGGCCAGCCAGGAGAGAGTTGCAGTAGTCCAGGCGGGACAGCACCATCGCTTGGATCAGGAGCTGGGTTGAGTGGGTGGTGAGGAAGGGACGGATTCTCCTGATGTTGTACAGGAAGAACCTGCACGCCCGGGTTACCACTGCGATGTTCTCGGAGAGGGACAGCCTGTTGTCCATCACCACTCCGAGGTTCCTGGCACAGGGCGTTGGGGTCAGTGGAGTGTCCCCTAGGGAAATGGAGAGATTGAGAGGGGGAGAGGTTAGAGCAGGAATGTAGATGAGCTCTGTCTTGCCTGGATTGAGCTTGAGATGGTAGTTGTCCATCCAGCTCTGGATGTCTCTCAGGCAAGCGGAGATGCGGGCTGACACCTGAGTGTCAGAGGGTGAGAAGGAGAGAAAGAGTTGAGTATCATCAGCATAGCAGTGGTAAGAAAGACCATGAGCAGTGATAACAGGGCCAAGGGATTTGGTGTAGGTGGAGAAAAGGAGGGGACCAAGGACTGAGCCCTGGGGGACTCCTGTGGTAAGGGGCCGGGGTGCCGATACTTTACCAGCCCAGGCAACCTGGGAGGAGCGCTCCGAGAGGTAGGACTCAATCCAGGCCAGGGCCGAGCCACCGATCCCCACTGCAGACAGGGACGACAGGAGGATGGAGTGATCTACAGTGTCAAAGGCGGCAGAGAGGTCTAGGAGTATTAGCACAGAGGAGAGGGAGGCTGTCCGAGCTGCGTGAAGCATCTCGCTGACGGAGAGGAGTGCGGTCTCCGTTGAGTGGCCAGGTCTGAAGTCGGACTGGTGAGGGTCTAGTAGGTTGTTCTGGGTAAGGAAAGAAGACAGTTGGTTAGAAACAGCACGTTCAATAGTTTTGGAAAGAAAAGGAAGAAGAGATACCGGTCTGTAGTTTTGGATGTTGGAGGGGTCCAGCGTGGGTTTTTTCAGGATCAGGGTGATGTGTGCTCTCTTGAAGGATGAGGGGAAGCAGCCAGAGGTCAGGGAGGAGTTCACCAGAGAGGTCACGAACGGGAGGATATCTGGGGTGATTGCCTGGAGGAGAGATGAAGGGATAGGGTCGAGGGCACAGGTAGTGGGGCGATGGGAGAGTAGGAGGTGGGATACATCGGTATCAGACAGGGGAGAAAAGGTGGAGAAGCAGGGGGGGGGACACAGAAGGGGTAGAGAGAGGAGGAGAGTGGAAAACAGTGTCCGTGAGGGGAGGGGGAGTGGGGGAACGGGGGGGGGGGCATAGAGAGAGGGGCTGAGGGGCTGAAGGAACTGCGGATGTCTGCGATCTTCTGATCAAAGAAATCTGCGAAGTCGTCTGCAGTGAACGAGGATTGAGGAGCAGGAGGGGATTTGCTGAGGAGGGAGGAGAAGATGGAGAACAATTGACGGGGGTTAGAACTGTATTTGTGAATTTTAGTGTGATAGTAAGTTACCTTAGCAGCGGTGACTGCTGCAGAGAATGCTGCTAGGAGAGACTGGTAGGAGGAGAGGTCTGATGCATCTCTGGATTTCCTCCACATCCTCTCTGCTGCGCGAAGACCGGCCCTGGAGGTGCGCAGGGCATTGGACATCCACGGGCAGGGAGGAGATGGCCGTGTGGGCCTAGAGACAAGAGGGCAGAGAGAGTTAAGTGATGTGGAGAGAGCTGTGAGCAGGGTGTCGGATGCAGAGTCAATGGGGAGTTGAGAGAAGGATTTGAGAGGGGGGAGGGAAGCAGTGACACAGGGAGCAAGAGAGGAGGGTGAGAGGGAGCAGAGGTTACGGCGGACAGAGACAGTGGGGGTGGGGGGAGGGGGGGGGCGGTGTGGAACAAGAGGAAGAGAGAAAGAAATGAAGTGGTGATCAGAGGTATGGAGAGGGGTAACAGTGAGATCAGAGCAGGGGCTGTTCCTCTGGAAGACCAGGTCTAGGAGGTTGCCAGTCCTGTGGGTTGGGGGGGAGGGTTGGAGGGTGAGGTCAAAGGAGCGGAGAAGTGGTAGGAAGGCTGCAGACTGGGAGGCATCTAGATGGATGTTGAAGTCTCCCAGGAGGATCAGCGGGGTGCCGTCCTCTGGGAAGGAGCTGAGCAGGGTGTCGAGCTCATCGAGGAAGCACCCCAGGGGACCTGGAGGGCGATAAACAACTATAATGTACAGGTTAATAGGGTGGTTGATTAACACAGAGTGGTATTCAAAACTAGTAATAGATATATCAGAGAGGGGGAGAACAGGGGATGACCATGAGGGGGTGAGTAGCAGACCAGTACCACCTCCGCGACCAGACGGCCGGGGGGTGTGAGAGAAGGAGAAGGAGGAGGAGAGGGCAGCGTGAGTTGCCGTGTTGTCCGGTGTGATCCAGGTTTCGGTGAGGGCGAGAAACTGGAGTGACAGGAAGGAGGCATGGCCGGAGATGAAGTCTGCTTTCCGTGTGGCAGACTGGCAGTTCCAGAGCCCCCCTGCGACGGTGAAGTTCTCGCAGGGAGTCAGCGAGGGGTAGCGGAGGTTGGACGGGTTGCGTCGCCGTGGAGGGCCACGTCGTCGGAAGCGGGTTCTAAAAGGAAGAGAGCAGACAGGGATAGGGAGAGGGATAGGGAGAACACACATTAACTGGGACGGAGCGACACTAGTGTCGCTCTTTCAGATGTCTTTTGAAATGCACACAGCTGATTGCAAGTGGTTAACAGCTGTGTGAGACACTTCGCAAGCACGGATCAATAAGTACTACCAGTTAAAAAGCACAATAACGCAAAACTAACAGCCTAGTCAATCTAACAATCTAACAAACAGCCAATCGCGGAACAAACACAAACTAGTAAAGCAAATAATATGATCAGCGTTCAATCTAACAATCTAAAAGCCAATCGCGGAACAAACACAAACTACCAATGCAAATAATGTGATCAGCGTTCAATCTAACAATCTAACAGCCAATCGCGGAACAAACACAAACTACCAATGCAAATAATGTGATCAGCGTTCAACAAGGTCTAATTAAAATCACACAAACTGCGGCCAGTACGCTTAAAAACGACACTACCTTACGCGGGACGGTTAAAACAGCTCTTGATATGGAGGAAAAGATGCAGCATTCGGAAGTAATGTCTGAGGAGCAGTACTGTTATGTCTCGCTAGGAGCCCTGGTAAGGTAAGTACGGCTGTCACACTGGGACTGTGTTGTAAACTTCACTTGTGTTGCCTGTGGAATTAATGGAAATGTGGTCTGTTGTCCTTACAACATAATGGGCATATAGCTGTTCAAATGGAGAAAATCTTGGAGAAGCTTGTGGCACTTCACGATACTCAAACAACAAGAAAGGAAGCCACTGGTAACAATCGTTTCCTGTCTGCGACACAAACTTCTTGAGCATGCTCACCAGGGTCTAGTTGAACCGCTCAACCAGGCCGTCTGTCTGTGGGAGATAAGGAGTTGTTCTGATTATCTTAATACCTAACAACTGGTAGACTTGCTTAAATGTGTTGCTCATAATGTGTGTGCTTTGGTCAGTAAGAACTTCCCGGGGTATGCCAACTCTAGAGAAAAGCTGTAACAGGCCTGTTGCTACATTCCTGGCTGTGACTTCTCTTGTGGCAAATGCTTCAGGATATCTGCTTGCGTAATTGCAAATGATAAACCAGTTTCCTGACTTGCTTTCTCTACAGGTCCCACTACATCAACTCTAATACTCTCAAATGGGGTTTCTACCACAGGAAAGGAAAACAAATCTCTCCAGCATCTCCTGAAGCATGTCATTTACGAATGCCTGGAAGACAGAGGTGAGCCCGAACGGCATCACCCGGTACTGTAGTGTCCGTTATGAGTGCCCTCGCGCACCCGCACCAAGTTATAGGCATTGCGGAGGTCGAGTTTGGAAAAAACCACTGCCCTCTGAAGGCGCTCAAAGGCAGAGTTCATAAGATGTAACGGATACCGGTTCTTTATGGTGATGGTGTTGAGGCCGCGATAGTCAATGCAAGGCTGAAGTCCACCGTATTTCTTTTTAACAAAAAAGAAACCCGCACCAGCAGGTGAAGTAGACGGCCTAATAAACCCATTAGCCAAAGCCTCCTCTACATACTCCCTCATGGCAGAACTCTCAGGCGCCGATAATGAGTACAAGTCAAGTACTTAGTACATTGGCTGGTAAGGGGAATTCAAACGTCCCTGCCACTTTAACACTAACTCCCTCAACCGGCGAATCAGGCACGGGTGACCACCTGATCTCAGAGTTAGAGAATTCCTCAGGAGATAACTCCTTCTCCGATGGATAACCGTCGGCCACTGAGTCCCAAGCCAAGCTCTCCTCTCTGATATCAGACTCACAGGTAGAATCAACCTGATCAGGTAGGGAATTGAGTTCCTCCGAGTCCAAGGCGGAACTGAGCTCGGGATCGTATCTGTGATTTCCCGACATGAGAGGAACCTTTAATTAACATTGTGAGGCGCAAAGGGGACCCCACTGGAGAATGAGCATTTTATGATCCCCCACTTAATATGAGGGCTATGTTTCAACAGCCATAAATGCCCTAACACTATGGGCTAAGTAGAAGAATCGACTAAAAAAAACTGAATAGTCTCAGTGTGACCCTTATAGGAGGTGCACATAGTAACGGGGCCCGTGGTCTGTTTAATAGTTCCAGTGCCTAATGGCCGACAATCAAGTGCTGTGACTAACCGCGGACATTGTAGAGGAAGAATGGGTAGTCGGTGTTGCTTGGCCCACTGGGCATCAATAAAACACTCTACTGCACCGGAATCGATGAAAGCCTTAACATTAGCTGAACCCCGATTCCAGGACAGTCGGACCGGAAGTAATGTCTGAGGAGCAGTACTGTTATGTCTCGCTAGGAGCCCTGGTTCCCCTAGCAAGACTCCTCGTTTCCCTGTAGTTTGGGACACCTACTGAGAGAATGCCCCCCGATGCTTGCAGTAACGACACCTCTCAGTATGTGGTTTCGATGGTCTGGAGCCCAGAAAGGAGGTTTCATCTATCTGCATTGGCTCCTCCCTACTAGGCGAAGAATAAGTGGGAGAAGGAGCCAGCGGCGCAACAAAAGGAGCGGGGAGAGAGCGAGTAGGGCAATCTCCCCTATGCCCTCTCTCTCTCATTCACGCTCCCTGAGACGGTTGTCTATGCGAATAGCTGTGGATACCAGGGTACTGAATGTAGCAGGCGGCTCGAGCACTGCCAGGGCATCCTTTATAGGATCAGACAATGCATTAGTGAAGAGAGATTTAAGGGGATCCTCAGACCACCCTGTCTCTCCTGCCAGTGCTCGAAACTGGATAGAGAAACCTGCTACGGTATTGTTGCCCTGGCGGAGATGGATTAGCTGCATGGCAGCCTCCTGACCGGAGACATCATGGTCGAAGACTAACCCCATCTCCTCCATCAGACTATCCACATTATTCATTATGGGGGCGTTAGCCCGAATTAAAGGACTAGCCCAGTCAAGCGTGGAACCAGTAAGCAGGGAGAGAATAAATGCTACACGCGATTCCTGCGACCCGAACCGCGATGACTGGGCTTTAACAAATATGAGGCATTGGGTTAAAAATGCCTGACATTTCCCTGCCTGTCTGTCATTCCGGGGAGGTAATTGGAGTTTAGGCTCCCTCTCGGGATGGAGAACGGGTGTCAGGGGAGGAGTAGCTTGAAGGACAGGTGTTTGTGCTTGGGACGTGAGTGTTAGCTGGCATACGTTCTCCATCAGCTCACGGAACCATCCCTCTTGAATCCGCAATTGGGTTAATAATTGACCCTGTTGTGAGGCTAACGACTGCTGCTGAACACGGAGGAAATTAATATCCTCCTCATGTGCGCTCAACACAGATTGTTGCTGCATATCAACCTGAGCTCCTACCGCAGGAGTCGCTGGTTCATCCGTAAGTGGCTTTGTTGTACTGTGAGGGAGAACCAGACGCGACCGGACAAGGGATCAAATAAGCCGCTCACGAATGTGAGGACCACTAAAATGGGGATGAGGAATCTGCGAACAGATTAGCACGAAAAAAAAAAGAAGGAAACGGTGGGAATAAAAACCTCCCGGCGTAAAGCCAAATAAGAACTACTCCAAAAGAGGGCGAGACTCGAATACATGAGTATGACAGCAGATATCTCCCCAGACTCATAAAATAGAGCCAGTGGACGGGAGAGAGCGAAACAGAAAAACAAACATGTCCGGCACGTAATACAAACTGCCAAAATAAGGAAGTGAAAAAGGAACCAGAAAGATATAGAACCTCTCGCTCTCGCAACTATGAGAGTATACAAACAGAGAGGTAAAAAGAAAAGAACGTGACTGTCAAAGGGGGGACAGCACGGAAAAGAAGTGCAAAGAGACAAACAGAAACCTAATTTGAAACGCAACTAAAAGCAAGTCCTATGTGAGAATAAAGCACTGGCTTTAATCTAAAGCGGTCGCGTAATTCCAATACCGGTACCTGGCAATCATCAGAAACAGGTGAGCGAACAGATAACCGGCCGGAGATAAGACACGAAAGGGAGTCGTCCCGGAGCCGCGAGAAACCTTAAGCGAAGAAGGGGCGGCAACCAGAAAAACCGTGACACAAACCATCACCTGCTGTCAGATATGCAGTAGATGTGGATGGATCACTTTAAGGGTTGTTTCTCCTGACTCATTTTCCTATTGAACTCTATGGAAAAATAAGTCGGGAGAAACAACCCTTCATGTGATCCATATCTACTGCTTATCTAAAATGGGAAATAGTGTGTGTCCTTTGTACATGGGACAACAGTTTTTCAGTATTTTGGCCAAACAATCATGTTTTGCCTTCCTGGGAATATAGTACTTACTCCAAAAGTGAATGAATATGGCATTGTAATAGTTATTTGATGCAGTAACTTTACGGGAAAAAAATGTACGTAAAACGTTTTGGCATATAGCATCTATCCCACAATGGCCATCATACACACACAGCATTTTACAGTGGCCATACCAGTTTTCCATTTTAAGAACATAGCCTAATTAATATGAAATCAGCAAGATTAGATTAGGACATGAAGACCGGTTTCCAGGGTACGGAGGAGAGGAGGTGGTAGTGGAGGAAAAGAGGATGCATTGTTAGAGTATTGGGACGCACCGCCAATGTTTGTGCGCCCGTAAGATTCTCATCCTCTCTTTCCCACAACCGTCACTGTATTGTAGTCCATTATTGCCATGTCATACAAACAGACTACATTACCCAGAGGGTACCTGCCTTGCTTTCTCACTGCTTTTCTGCAACGGAACCTGTGTTTTCAACATTTTAACTTGGCTCAAAAATGGGAAATTCCAGAACATTCCATACCTGGACTTCCACATTTTTCTGTGAGTACCGGCACTTTTTTTCCCACTGCAAGTGCTGCTCATAAGACACATGAAAAATGTTAAAAATTAATCAGAAACAGTTGACAAAGAAAATTAATATTTTGTTGGGACTTTGATGGTGTGGATGGCATTAAGGTTTCAAATATCTATGTTTATCTATTTTATAGGTCAGATCTAGATCTATGTGCAGCTATAATGTGAGCATTGGTCACCGTTTATAGGTCTTGAGCATCACTGATTACAACATTCCATTTTTGTCTTATTTGCTAATGCAAACATTTGTGTCTCCAGTTATTGAGGCTTGATGTTCACAGCATGAAAATGTGAACCATATTTGGCATCAGAAAATGAAGGTTTGTGTGATTCAGTTGTTATAAAGAAACCAAGAAGATCAGTCACCTTAGGGACACTCTAAATGCAAAAACACAAGTTTTTCTGTTTCAGCAGGAATACATAATGAATCAAATCTGGGAAGCAGATGGATTGACGAGTGTATTTTATTTTTGTCAGGTTTAATAATTTAATAAAATTCAGCCAGTACATTCAAACAGTAACATACAGATTCCTTTAATTATAATGAGGTTTGATCTTTTCTGCACTTCTTTTGGCTATAATATCTTGATAAATTACTTTACTTTATCTTCCGCTCCAGCAGTCCGGCATCTGTAATCATTGAGTAATTCTCTCCTGCAAAATATTAGAGATATTTTCTTGTGTCAAGGCATGACTATTGTAGAACCTGTGAAATTCAAATAGCTAATGACATTGAATTTAATATCTAATATATTTTTTTAAATAGTTACTGGTCTATATGTGGTGTATGTTT
Source organism: Synaphobranchus kaupii (assembly GCA_029718625.1). Lineage (NCBI taxonomy): Eukaryota > Metazoa > Chordata > Actinopteri > Anguilliformes > Synaphobranchidae > Synaphobranchus > Synaphobranchus kaupii. The sequence goes on along the minus strand of CM056386.1, from coordinate 1,418,957 downwards.
TTAATTACCGGCTCCCTTTATTTTTTTTTATTTTTTTTTGTAGTGTGGCCATTTGTGAATATGTACAGAACTTTGCATTACTGTCATGTTATTCTGTTATATAAGATGTAGAGCATGTATTTGGGATTTCAACAATCGAGAAAAAGGATGCGTGAAAAGAAATCAATCAGTAGTTCTTTGATTAAACATTGTCTGTACTCACAGCAGCTGTACAGCTTCTTGATCCTCAGAATGTCCCCCCTGGACAGATTTGCCCTCTGTCCAATAGACTGGTTTGGGTTAGGTATGGGAGTTATAGTGTCCATTCCATTGGTTGAGAAAGCAGTTCTAGAGAAGTGGAAAAAAGGGATTCCTGTCAAATTCATCTCTAACCAGATACAGTCATAATGTGAATATATCTCCTTTCCTTACCGTCCATAATGCATGATAGAAGTGTAGTCATATGGAGTATTCAGATTATTAGTGTCTTGTGTCTGAAAGTTGTAGATGGTGTCTGTTAAAGAAACAAATACTATTTTAGTTGTTTGTTAGAGAGGGTTTGTTCTGTCAATGTAATTTCCTGCCATATCAAAGTGAAGTGCCTTTTTCTATTAAAATTGGTCCAAAAGATGACAGGCAGTTCCTTACTTGGTGCAACATTTTCCCAGTTGATCTTGACATATTGGTCCCGGTCGCTCCTTGTGTGCTCATGATAGAAGCCCAGAGCATGCTTGAGTTCATGCTGAATGATACCATGGTAAACACAACCATATCTGGCCAGAGACACTATCTGCTTGCCACCAGTTCTCCCAAGAAAGGAATAACAGCTGAAAGGAAATAGGTGACGATTTCAATATTAGCCAAGTACACCAAAGAAAATCTATGAAGTTTTAACTTGCAGTTTATCCAGCCATTAGTGTAAATGAGCTCACCCATCTCTGTTCTCAATACTGATGAAGTCAATCTGACTCGACCGTGGGACAAAGCGAATGCAGGTTTCTGTGTTGAAGGTCTTCATGGCATTTTCAATCCGCTTCTTGGCATAATATGCTGGAATGTAGAATCAAGCACAATTTATTTACTCATGGATCAGACAGCCTTAATGGAAACAGTTTGATTAAAATGTAAGTTTTCAAATAAATTATCATATAAATGGATATTTACAAAGTATCAAAGTACCAAAGTTTAAATGAAAAATCTTAGCATGTCATAATCTTGTTTATTATTCCTGGCTCTTTGACTATGTTTGATCACTATTTCAGCAAATAATTCAATTGTAACACTAACTAGCACAAGGGTGCACTTATGTATAAATATAAATTTTCTTTCACTTACAGAATGTGTGGCTCACAGTGTAAGGCACTTCAACAAGTCCATTCGAGGATTTCCTCCATAAACATTGTTTATTCCAGCAGTTCATGGCGTTCCTTGTGTTTGATATAACCAGGTCTCCTTCCATCAGCATCTCACTGGACCCTTTGAATACAGCAGACAGACATTCAGAGGATCATGGGATTCATACATATAACTAAACATTGCTTGAGAATGGTGGAACATTGTTGGAATGTTCACAAAATGTTTGATATTCGTTTCATATTCTGACGTCTCATTCCTATTTTATATAATCTTTAGCAGCATACTAGAATTGTTACAGAATGATAATGGCAAAAATTTGTAGTTGTGATTCTTGTGCCTTTCCACAAAGTAATAAAATTAAAAATATTACACAAACCATTGTTGGACTGTAGAATCCTGGTAGTGATGTCCAAATCATCAGGATCCTCTATTTGGATTTCTTAAAAGTAGAAGAATTGAAAAGCCTATTTTTATTGACCTCATACATGCAGTTATTTTGTGACAGAAATAAATACAGATGAAATCAAACAAATCAGGTACAGAATTATTTTAGTGCAGACTAGCAGTGGCGACTCACCGTCTTCACTTCCAAGGTCCTAAAGAAGAAAGGGAGGCAGACACTCAGTTAATAAAATTGAACATAAATTTGAGGTAAGAGTTGAGTGAAACTTTCCACTGTGTTTAGTGGACCATCTCTTACCACGAGTTCATGTGCCTGCGAGAGGCTCAGCAGCAGAGCTAGGATGGTGGAGACGAGTCTGTGGTCCATCTTCTGTCAGCGTTTGGAGATACTCAGTATTGTTCCCTCACAATGACTTGATGTCTGAGATCTCTCAGGCCCTGTCTTTTATACAACTTTAGTTTGTAGGTGTGTCTGCAAAAGGATAAGGGATTATTGTCAATTCTCTACACCCAAAATATGCGTTCACAGGGGCGAGAACTAAACTACCATTTCAGGGATAATTTAAAATAATTTCACATTATTTACTTAACATTGTTAAGCTGGGTAGATCTAGGCAAAGAGAACCTCGCCTCCGAAGTAGACTTTGTTTAGTTGCTGAAACCTGGGATTGGCAACCCACATTAGCAGGCTGACTGCTAAAGTGTCAACAAATGCACCTGTGCCTGTAGTCAGTACATGTGCCACCATTCCAGGTAAAGGAATGTACAATCGATTAAATCCAATTACAGGATAGAGAGCTCAAAGATAAGCAAATAACACATTTCATTTGATCTATACTGCTCTGGGCCCCGTTCCTCATAGCTGGCTAATTGAGTTAGCTGGCTAACTGCTGAGTAAAAATTATTCCTTGAACTGAAGTGTTTCCTTCAACTTATCTTCTTCCTGAAGCATAAAATTCACAATTACAATTTTCCATTTTCAAACATTAATTAAAAAAAACATTATGAGTAAGCAAAAAAAAAAATGAGGCAATTACATTCACTTGTAAAGCTATTCCAAACATTTTTGTCAGTTTATGCCAGATCAAAAAATAATGACATCTCAATAGCAGACCAGTATTCAGACAGTATTGAAAAGGTTCTTTACAAAAGTAATTTCTATAGTATTCGTATGACCCATTTTCTTCATAGGTATTTTACTTCATCTTGTGTAGCCCTCACGCATTGCATGATTCTGCAATTGTGTCTATTTTATTGCATTTAAAATGTATAATATTGGACAGTGAATAAACTTAATCAAAAAATCCAAAGATAACAGACAAAATGTTAACCTACTACTGAATTGCAGATGCCAAACTGTAAAATAGTGGAACACTAAATGCTGTGAAAAGTTCAATCTGAAAAGGGGGGCTGTGTAATCAGCATATGTCAAACCCTCTAAGCAAAGACTCTACTTTGGAGGCGAAGGTCGCTTTGCCTTGATCTACCCAGCTTAACAATGTTAAGTAAATAACCTGAAATTATTTTTAATTATCCCTGAAATGAGTTTAGTTCTCTCCGCTGTGAACACACATTTTGGGTCTAGAGAATTTGCAATAATCCCTGATCCTCTTGCAGACACACCTATAAACTAAAGTTGTATAAAAGACAGGGCCTGAGAGATCTCAGACATCAAGTCATTGTGAGGGATCAATCCTGAGTATCTCCAAACGCTGACAGAAGATGGACCACAGACTCGTCTCCACCATCCTAGCTCTGCTGCTGAGCCTCTCACAGGCACATGAACTCGTGGTAAGAGATGGTCCACTAAACACAGTGGAAAGTTTCACTCAACTCTTACCTCAAATTTATGTTCAATTTTATTAACTGAGTGTCTGCCTCCCTTTCTTCTTTAGGACCTTGGAAGTGAAGATGGTGAGTCTCCACTGCTTTGTAACTAATTAGGCTGCACTAAAATAATTCTGTACCTGATTTGTTTTATGTCATCTGTATTTATTTCTGTCACAAAATAACTGCAATGTACGAGGTCAATACAAATAGGCTTTTCAATTCTTCTACTTTTAAGAAATCCCAATAGAGGATCCTGATGATTTGGACATCACTACCAGGATTCTACAGTCCAACAATGGTTTGTGTTATATTTTTAATTGTATTACTTTGTGGAAAGGCACGAGAATCACAACTACAACTTTTTGTCATTATCATTCTGCTACAATTTTAGTATACAGCTAAAGATTATACAACTAGGAATGAGAAGTCAGAATATGAAACATTCCAACATTCTCAAGTAATGTTTAGTTATTTATATGAATCCCATGATCCTATGAATGATTGTCTGCTGTATTCAAAGGGTCCAGTGAGATGCTGATGGAAGGAGACCTGGTTGTATCAAACACAAGGAACGCCATGTACTGCTGGAATAAACAATGTTTATGGAGGAAATCCTCAAATGGACTTGTTGAAGTGCCTTACACTGTGAGCCACGCATTCTGTAAGTGAAAGAAAATTAATATTTATACATAAGTGCGCCCTTGTGCTAGTTAAAGTGTTACGATTGGTGAAATAGTGATCAAACATAGTCAAAGAGCGAGGAATAATATTATGTTTTATGAAAAAAACATTATGGCATGCTAAGATTTATAATTTAAACTTTGGTACTTTGATACTTTGTAAATATCCATTTATATGATAATTTACTTGATCTGTTTCCATTAAGGCTGTCCGATCCATGAGTAAATAAATTGTGCTTGATTCTACATTCCAGCATATTATGCCAAGAAGCGGATTGAAAATGCCATGAAGACCTTCAACACAGAAACCTGCATTCGCTTTGTCCCACGGTCGAGTCAGATTGACTTCATCAGTATTGAGAACAGAGATGGGTGAGCTCATTTACACTAATGGCTGGATAAACTGCAAGTTAAAACTTCATAGATTTTCTTTGGTGTACTTGGCTAATATTGAAATTGTCACCTATTTCCTTTCAGCTGTTTTTCCTTTCTTGGGAGAACTGGTGGCAAGCAGATAGTGTCTCTGGCCAGATATGGTTGTGTTTACCATGGTATCATTCAGCATGAACTCAAGCATGCTCTGGGCTTCTATCATGAGCACACAAGGAGCGACCGGGACCAATATGTCAAGATCAACTGGGAAAATGTTGCACCAAGTAAGGAACTGCCTGTCATCTTTTGGACCAATTTTAATAGAGAAAGGCACCGTCCTTCACTTTGATATGGCAGGAAATTACATTGACAGAACGAACCCTCTCTAAAATAGTATTTGTTTCTTTAACAGACACCATCTACAACTTTCAGACACAAGACACTAATAATCTGAATACTCCATATGACTACACTTCTATCATGCATTATGGACGGTAAGGAAAGGAGATATATTCACATTATGACTGTATCTGGTTAGAGATGAAATTGACAGGGATCCCTTTTTTCCACTTCTCTAGAACTGCTTTCTCAACCAATGGAATGGACACTATAACTCCCATACCTAACCCAAAACAGTCTATTGGACAGAGGGCAAATCTGTCCAGGGGGGACATTCTGAGGATCAAGAAGCTGTACAGCTGCTGTGAGTACAGATAATGTTTCATCAAAGAACTACTGATTATTTTCACGCGTCCATTTTCTCGATTGTTGAAATCCCAAATACATCCTCTACACCTTAAAGGGGACATGAAGCACTCGGTAAAGTGGCTGTGGTTCGTCAGCTTTTTACCTTAAACTAGATATGACCATGCATTCAACTCTCAAACCGTTCCGTATTTGCTGGAAAAAGAAGTTACAGTTCTCTTTTTTTCCACTAGGACGCAGCCATCTTTGACCAACTCATGACGTCACTAGGACGTCACTTTGACTTTCAGTGAGCTCAACAATGTATCATGAGGAAAAAATAAAACAAAAATTTTTAATTTCCACAAACTGCTTCTCACCATACTAATGCTGTGGCCTGACGAGCTAGCAACTGCAGCGCTGCTGCATTGCCTTGATAAACGGTTTGGGAGCTAAAGTCGTGTCTCGCTAATATTGCCTCTAGAAACTAAGCGTTAGCTTGTGATGCTAGGTCATGGTAGGTATATATTTGCAGGCTCTTAACTAATATATGAAGTCAATGCAGCGGCGCTGCAGTTGCCGGCCCATCAGGCCACAGCATTAGCTAGTATGGTCAGAAGCAGTTTGTGGAAATGAAGTTTTAAAATAGTTTTGTTCGGTAATACTCATTTGAGCATCTCGGGGAAATACAAAAAGACCGTCTGTGCGTTTTTTGTTTTATATTTTTCCTCAGGAGACATTGTTGAGCTCACTTAAAGTCAGCTATTCTCCCATAGTAATACATTGCACAGCTGAGACCAACCAACCTAGTGACGTCATGACCGCAGTTGGTCCAAGATGGCTGCGCCCTAGTGGAAAAAAAGCGAATTGTAACTTCTTTTTCCAGGAAACACAGATCGGTTTGAGATTTGAACGCACGGTCATATCTAATTTAAGGTAAAAAGCTAACGAACCAGAGCCACTTTACCGAGTGCTTCATTACATTACATTATATTCATTTAGCAGACGCTTTTATCCAACGCGACGTACAATTAGTGCATACAGAGACATCATCAAGATCACTACAGAACAGACAAGACAAAGCACATCCTTCCCATAATGTCCCCTTTAAGGTTTATTACGGTATGAATTGTCAGGATTAAATAATATAACCACAATGGCATGACAGTAATGCAAATTTATGTACATATTCACAAATGGCCGCACTACAAAAAAAAAGAAAAAAGGGAACCGGTAATTAAAAACATTTTTAAAAATATATTAGATATTAAATATTAGATTCAATGTCTAGCTACTTGAATTTCACAGGTCCTATGATAGTCATGCCTTGACACAAGAAAATATCTGTAATATTTTGCAGGAGAGAATTACTCAATGATTACAGGTGCCAGACTGCTGGAGCGGAAGATAAAGTAATCGATCAAGATATTATAGCCAAAAGAAGTGCAGAAAAGATCAAAGATCATCCACTTCATTGTAATGAAAGGAATCTGTATGTTACTGTTTGAATGTACTGGCTAAATTTTATTGAATTATTAAACCTGACAAAAATAAAATACACTCGTCAATCCATCTGCTTCCCAGATTTCATTCATTATGTATTCCTGCTGAAACAGAAAAATGTGTGTTTTTGCATTTAGAGTGTCCCTAAGGTGACTGATCTTCTTGGTTTCTTTAAAACAACTGATTCACACCAACCTTCATTTTCTGATGCCAAATATGGCTCACATTTTCATGCTGTGAACATTAAGCCTCAACAACTGGAGACACAAATGTTTGCATTACCAAATAAGACAAAAATGGAATGTTGTAATCAGTGATGCTCAAGACCTATAAACAGTGACCAATGCTCACATTATAGCTGCACATTGATCTGACCTATAAAATAGATAAACAGATATTAGAAAACTTAATGCCATCCACACCATCAAAGTCTCAACAAAATATACATTTTCTTTGTCAACATTCTGTTTCTGATTTTTTAAAAACATTTTTCATGTGTCTTATGAGCAGCACTTGAAGTGAAAAAAAAAAAAAAAATGCCGGTACTCACAGAAAAACGTTCAGGTATGGTCCGTTCTGGAATTTCCCATTTTTGAGGCAAGCTAAAATGTTGAAAAGACAGGTTCCCTTGCAGAAAAGCAGTGAGAAAGCAAGAAGGCAGGTACCGTCTGGATAATGTAGTCCATTTGTATGGCATGTCAATAGGTCGGCTCACTTGAATGTAATGGACTACAATACAGTGACGGTTGTGGGAAAGAGAGGACGAGAATCTTATGGGCGCACAAACAATAAAAATGCGTCCTCCTTTCCTCCACTACCACCTCCTCTCCTCCATGCCCTGGAAATACTCATGTTACATTGCAAAATGTTATATACTGACAAGGGTTTTTCTACATTTTAGATGGTGATACATTTTAGATATAGTTGGAACAGTTAGAATACTTTGACCATACCTTTATATTGGCAAAATAGATGTTGTTATCCAATGGGGTGAATTATTCTTTGAGGGTACGGAGCATTTTTGATGATCAATTCTGCACAAAAAGAAGAAGAAAGTGAAAAATTGCAAAAATAACCCAAGTTAGGGGCTTTATTGTGTGGTTGTGTTAATTGGTTACATGAGATCAGAATGTACAGAAGTTAATGTAGTTAAGTGCTTAGTTCAGTCAAGGAAAAAAAAAAAAGATTTAGTATTGTCGGTACCGGTGTGTCATCAACTGGTAAAGTTGCCAGTCCCAGTGAGCAAAAGCCAGAATCGAGCTCTGATTTGAACCGGATATAGCTTGCCTACATTCTAACCAGTTAAAAACCTTTTTATCTGTTTTTTCAGCTGAACACGAGACGGCGTTTCACCGACTCTTCCAACACAAAAAGTCGGCACCGATAACATTGGACAGGTTTGCAATTTCATAAAACCCCCGCTTTACCTCCACCTGGCTTTGCATCTCGTAGGGGAACTGGATGTATGGTGGCATTATCTGGATTATGCAGTTGACCACAATTGCAACACTGGCGACAGACCTGTAAGCCACTTTATAGCTAATTTAGTTAGGTTAATGTGTGTTTTAATTAGAATATTTAAGGTCATATACTATTCATTACCCTACATTATGGGTCTAATTAAACAGCTTCATGTGAGGATCGGGACAGGGACCCAAACGCAGACCAGGATGTATCAGAAAGGGAACGTTTATTTCCAGTCCAAGGTCAATAGCCAGTAGATCCGAGTATGAGACAGTACAAAATCGAATGCCAAAAGAATAATCAAAAACAGTCCAGAGATCAAAAACCAGGAGAACACAGGCAGAGGTACAGGAGGGCGAGGCAGAGGCATAGTCAAGAAACAAACAAAGATCAAAACCAAATAAACTCAATAAAGAAACCAAAAGGGAAAAGGAAAACTCGAAGTCATACGGAAGGGTGTCTCGGAAATCACTAACAAATCACTGGCTTAGAAAGGCGTAGGCACAGGAAAAGTAGATCAACGTTCTGACAGTGAAGGAATACAAATGGGAGTCTTAAATACACTAGGGAAGATCACACAAAAGGAATCAGGTGTGCAGAGGAGGGAAAATGGGCGAGGACACAGGTGAAAACAATGAGGGTTAACTAGAACTAATTATACAATAACAAGGGGAGACGTAAGACATGGACTGGATATCACGTAAACACAATGATAACAAACGACCCGGAGTTAACAGTTTGGAGGGGAGGAACGCGGAAGTGGACACGTGCAGAGAATGTGAAATCACCGATAGATACAGGGATAGGATAACGAGAGGGAGAATGACAGCTGCAGGTAGAAACTCAAGATAAATTAGTAATTACTAATGTTAGTAGAAAATTCTAAATCCCTAATGTTAGTTAGTTGTTTTGTATTATGTACACGTTAGTTGTTAGTAGGTTAGTATTAAATCTAATCTAACAGTTAGTATGATTCATACGTTAGTATAATATATAAATACTAATTAAGTCAGAAGGAAGAAAACGAGATACGAAATACAGAGGAAACCCGAATGTACCAAAATCACCAGAATAGTGCAATGACAAAGACAGGGAGTGGAATCTCGGGGAACACGGAACAAAGACAGACAAATGCAGAATCATAACAGTACCCCCCCCCCCCCCCCCCCCCTCCCCCTTAAGGAACGCCTCTTGGCGTTTTTACAGGTGGTACAGGTCTTGAAGCATGAAAGTTTTTAATTAATTTATTGTCCAGTATGAAACGAGAGGGAATCCAACTCCTCTCCTCTGGGCCATAACCTTCCCAATCGACAAGGTATTGCAGTCCACAACCATGGCGACGAATGTCCAAATGCTTACTGACAGTGTAAGCCTCTGGGGATGGGGAGGGATCAGGGACGGGACACAACGGGTGGGTGATAAGTGGTTTGAGACGGGAAACATGGAACGTAGGGTGAATTATTTTCATGGTGGAGGGGAGCTTTAATCTGATAGCAGTGGAGCTAATAATCCAATAAAACGGGGTACTAACTTACGGGAGTCTACTCTGAGGGGAATGTCACATGTGGAAAGCCATCCCCGCTGTCCCAGGCGGTAGGGAGGTGCTTGAGTGTGCCCTCTATCCACCAGGCACTTCATTCTAGCACTGGCCCGGAGTAGGCTGATGCGAGTCAGCTTCCAGGTGCGCTGGCAACGGCGCACAAAAGCTTTTGCAGAGGGTAGCCCGGTCTCCTCCTCTTTACTTGGGAACAGAGGGGGTTGGTACCCCATGCAGCACTCGAAAGGGGATAATCCAGAGGATGAGGAGGTGTAGGAATTGATGGCGTATTCGGCCCAAGGCAGTTGATGACTCCATGATGTAGGGTTTTTGGATGATAGGCAGCGAAGGACAGTTTCGATGAGTTGGTTGGCCCGCTCAGTCTGGCCATTAGATTGGGGGTGAAAACCTGAAGACAAACTAACTAATGAACCAATGAGTGTACAAAAAGCTTTCCAGAATTTAGCTACAAACTGGGGACCTCTGTCGGAAACTATGTCAGTGGGGATACCGTGTAATCTGAAAATGTGTTGAATAATGATAGTGGCAGTTTCTTTAGCCGAGGGGAGTTTGGGTAGGGGAATAAAGTGTACAGCTTTAGAGAAGCGGTCTATAACAGTGAGTATATATATGGTGTTGCCATTGGATGGGGGTAAACCTGTGATGAAATCTAAATTGATGTGGGAGCAGGGGTGGTGAGGGATGGATAGGGGTTGTAATAGACCTGGAGGGGGTTGGTGTGAGGTTTTGTTCTGGGCACAGACTGAGCAGGCAGAGACGAAGTCGATGATGTCTTGACACATGGATGGCCAGAAACGTCTTTGAATGAAAGTTCTTGTTCTTCTGATTCCCGGGTGACAGGACAGTTGTGACGAGTGACCCCACTGAAGGACTTGAGAACGGACAGGTTCTGGGACAAAGCGGCGGTTGGTGGGGCAGCGACTGGGGCCAGCATCACCGTTCTGGGCAGAGCGAACTGCAGATTCGATGTTTAGTTGAATGGCGTTGAGGAAGCAGTGTTGTGGTAGAATGGTTTCAGGGTTAGTAGGCTTGGAAGGTGTGTCGAACCGGTGGGAGAGGGCGTCTGGTTTGGTGTTCTTAGGTCCTGGGCGATAAGAGAGGGTGAAGTTGAAATGGGAGAAAAATAGGGCCCATCGGGCTTGACGGGAGTTGAGTCTTTTAGCAGTCTGTAAGTATTCCAGGTTCTTATAGTCGGTCCAGACAATGAAATGGACACCTTCTAGCCAGTGCCTCCACTCTTCAAGCGCGAGTTTGACTGCCAGGAGTTCTCGATTGCCGATGTCATAATTCTGTTCTGTGGGGCGGTGGGAGTAGAAAGTGCATGGGTGGACCTTTTATTTTTTTAATTTATTTAACCCTTATTTTGCCAGGTTAGTCCCATTCAGATCGATGATCTCATTTACAAGGGAGACCTGGCCAAAAATAGCAGCATAAAAAGTTACAGACAACACAACAACAAGCAACAAGGAAACATAGAAAATATGCATTAAAACCATTAAAATAAATTTAATTAAATTAAAATACCTACAGACAGCGACAAGTACCAACCGAATCATTTGTCATTGTACTTATAAGAGCATTAAAATCAGACAGAAAGACCAATTCCCTTAGTTTCAAGTCATTTTGAAGGCTATTCCAAGTATGTGGAGCTGAGCACATAAAAGCTTTCCTTCCCAGTTTGGTCCTTGCACTTGGCACAGACAACAAGACCACATCGTGTGATCTCAGAATATAATTACCAACAGATCTCTGTGCAATCAGAGAGCATATGTAAGATGGGAGTTTACCTAGAATGGCTTTATAAATGAACAGGTACCAATGACTGAGCCTCCACAATGTCAGTGAAGGCCAGCCAGCCCTGGAGTACAATGTACAATGATGGGTTAGTGCTTTACAGTTTGTTATAAATCTCAGGGCACTGTGATATGCAGTATCTAACATGTGCAGGTAATAGGCAGGAGCATGTACAATGTACAGCAGATCAGCATAATCAAGTACCGGTAAAAAGGTTGCAGAGACTAGTCTTTTTTTGGCCTCAAAGGAGAAACAGGACTTGTTTCTGAAATAAAACCCTAACTTCAATTTCAATTTTTTAAGAAGATTATTAACCTGTGGTTTAAAAGAAAGGCAGTCATCAAGCCAGATACCAAGATATTCATAATAGGACACAACTTCTAATTTCTTTCCCTGAGCAGTAATAATATCCAATGTGTTCTCTGGCTTCTTCCTAACATTTGAGAACTGCATTACCTTAGTTTTATCAGCATTTAAAAGCAGCTTTAGTTGTGAGAGCTGAGTCTGAATAATATTAAAGACAACCTGCAAATTGGCAAGCGCCTCTATAATGGAGGGACCAGCAGAATATACCACGGTATCATCCGCATAAAAATGAAAGTAGGCGCCATCCACATTTTGACCTAAACTATTAATATAAATGGAAAATAACAGTGGACCTAAAACAGAACCCTGGGGTACACCATTACAAACGTTTAGCCACTTAGAAGTGAGCCCATCAAATTGGACACATTGAGACCTTTCCAAGAGGTAATTCACAAACCACCCCACTGCCTGGTCAGATATACCAATACTAGACAACCTCTGTTTCAGAATTAGATGGTCAACGGTATCAAAAGCCTTGGACAGATTGATAAATAGAGCTGCACAACTCTGCTTTTTATCCACAATGCCAATAATATCGTTCACCACCTTCATTGTTGCAGTAATGGTGCTATGTTGCTTTCTGAACCCAGACTGATGTTTGGCTAGAATGTCATTTTTACATAAGAACTCCTTTAACTGTTCACTTACAAGTTTTTCAAGTATCTTAACCAATACTGACAACTTGGAGATGGGCCTATAATTATTTAATAAAGTGGTCTCCCCCCTTTTAACAGAGGTAGAACATAGGCTGACTTCCATATTTTTGGAATCACCTTAGTGCTTAGGGTGAGGTTAAAAAGATAAGTAAAGTATGGTGCAATAAAATCTGCAGCTATCTTTAAGAAGAATGGTTCTAAGTTGTCTGCACCAGCAGGTTTCTTAGGATCTAACTTGGATAGGGCTTCATGTACATCCTAAACAAGGAAAGGAGAAAAACAGAAAGGGTGATCTATATCAATTTGTTCGGAATCACCAACAGTGGAATTCACCGATGCAGAGTTGGAAACAGAATTAAACAGTGAGGACACAAAGTGCTCATTAAAACAATTCAACATAGCAGTTCTATCCGATATAATGCCAGAATCTGAGGCAATGCAAGGAAGTAAATCATTATAGTTTCCACCGACAGCTAAAGATTTGATAGCTTTCCAGAATTTCCTTGGATTGTTAAGATTTTCAGTAGTAACTGAGAGATAGTATTTAGATTTTTGTGAATCTTTTTCTTAACTGCCTAAAATGGGACCAGTCTGGCTCAGAACCAGTCTTTCTAGCCTTTGCCCAGGCCTTGTTTCTCTTGTGTAGGAGACTAGATAATTCAGCAGTAAACCAGTGGTTATCTTGGCCCTTCACCTTGTTATCCTTGGGGGAGTGTTGAGATAGAATAGCCCCCACTCCTATGTTGGAGGCATCGACTTCGACTATGAATTGGGTTGCCGGGTTGGGGTGGATGAGGATGGGTGCAGAAGTGAAGCGCTGGTTGAGGGTGTTGAGAGCCTCTTCAGCCTTGGGGTTCCAGTCAATGCGGATTTTAGAAGATGTGAGAGCTGTAAGGGGGGATGCCAATGTGCTGTAGTTATGGATGAATATGCGGTAGAAATTAACAACCCCCAAAACCCGCTGTAATTCCTTACAGTTCTTCGGCCGGGGCCATTCCAACACTGCCTTGATTTTTTGAGGGTCCATTTGGAGGCTCCCGGCCGAGATGATCTAACCCAAGAATGTGGTGGAATTGCAGTGGAATTCACATTTCTCTGTTTTGATGAATAGGTAGGAAACTTGGAACAGAAGAGTGGGCTTGGCGAAGGCAATGAGACAAGCAGTATGGGTTCCAACCCACAATCTTGTGATTACTCCACTCTATACTCGGGTTCTGTTTAACTAGCCAGGGGTGTCCACGGACAATGGGTGCATGGGGAGAGTTCATAATGTGGAGCTTCAGTTGCTCTTGATGGTTGTTATAGGAGAGCTGGTGTGAGTGATACTAGCGAGTCTCTGGCTATTGAGTGAATTAGCCACTAGGGGGCGTGAAAGGTTGGACACAGGAACCCCCCCATTTGGCAGCCGCACCAGCATCCAGAAAACTCTCCTTAGCGCCAGAGTCGATGAGGGCGGTGGTTTTGTGCATCTGATCTCCCCACTCGAGTGTTACAGGCAGGCAGGTGCGTTGTTTAGAGGAGGATTCCATAGGGATCACGCCCACTCGTGTTCCTCGACTCACTAGTGGGCGTTGGATTTTACCGGGCAATCACGGACGTGTTGGCGTTCTTGTAAACGTGTATCGACACAAATGGCCAGGGTGATGAGGTCATTGATGGACTCGGGCAGGTCACCGGTCAGGAGCTCATCTTTGAGCTGTTTGGATAGTCCGTTGAGGAAGGTGTCGTAGAGGGCTTTCTCCTCCTTCCACTGGAGGTCGCCAACGTCTGGAAATCAATGCCGTAGTCTGAGACGGATCTCCTCTCCTGGCGCATGTGGAGCATCTCCCTCGCCGCCTTGTGACCATGCTTGGAGCGGTCGAAGACTCTCTTCATTTCAGTGGCAAACAGGTTGAAGCTCTGGCAGTACGGAAGACACGCCTCCCAGGTAGCGGTTCCCCACGTCTTGGCACGACCGATCAGCTGAGTGATGATGTAGGCCACCTTAGCTTGTTCAGAGGGGAAGGTCAGCAGCTGCAGTTGGAAGATGAGCTGACACTGAGTGAGGAAGGCGCGACAGCCACCAGATTCACCGGCGTACTTCTCCGGGGGAGGCAGACGGGGTTCGCGCACCGGCGCTGGAGGAAGACCCGGAGGAGGTGGAGTCAAGGGTTGCTGGGGTACGTTGCCGGGTATAGGAGCTCGCAGTGACATCGTCAGCTCAGCCACACTGGAAGACAGGGTCTGGAGATGGTGGGTGATCGTATCCAGGTGGGTCTGATGATGCCCCAGCATAGCTCCTTGTTGCAAATCACTGGCTTAGAAAGGCGTAGGCACAGGAAAAGTAGATCAATGTTCTGACAGTGAATGAACACAAACTGGAGTCTTAAATACACTAGGGAAGATCACACAAAAGGAATCAGGTGTGCAGAGGAGGGAAAAGGGGCAAGGACACAGGTGAAAACAATGAGGGTTAACTAGAACTAATTATACAATAACAAGGGGAGACGTAAGACACGGACTGGATATCACCTAAACACAATGATAACAAACGACCCGGAGTTAACAGGTAAACACGTGCACAGCTTGGAGGGGAGGATAGGATAGAGGATAGGCCTATAGTGTTCATTCCAATGGTTATTTGGTCACAGTGATAATGTGAATATGACCGTTTTATTTACCTTCCATAATGCATGATAGAAGTTTACTCATATGGAGTCTTCAAATTATTAGTGTCTTGTGTCTGAAAGTTGTAGATTGTGTCTGTTAAAGAAACAAATAGTTTGTTAGTTTCTATTTAAAAGTGAGTGTAAAAATAATGTTTCCTGCAATGCAATTTCCCACTATATTAAACTGGAAACCAGTGCTTTGATGGATTAAAACAGTCCAAAATAGGACACGCAGTTCCTTAGCTGGTGCAACATATTGCTAGTTGATCCGGATGTATTGGTCCCAATCACTCCTTGTGTGCTCATGATCGAATCCCTGTTACACTCTCCATTCCTCCCGGTCCCCTTCCCCGTTTGTGCTCCTTGTTTTATCCTTTTCCTCAGGTTTCTTGTTTTGTTTTCATGTTTCCTGTTTGTCTTCCTTGTGATGCAGGCTGGGCGTGGTTTCCCGCTTTGTGTCACCAATTCCCTCTCGCATTTCCTCCGCCTATCACATTCCTTTCCCCCGCTTGCATTCCTCATGCTCTCTTCTCTGTTAATCACTCTCGCATACATTCTCACGCTGCACGCATTCATTAGCTCATTAACTCTCATATATATTCTTCCAGTCTTCGTTGTCTTGTGCCAGTTTGTTAAGTCTTGTTGTTGGAAAAACTCTTGTCTTGTCTAAGTCTCGTATCTAGAATCAGAGCCTTGCTTTGTCTTGCTTAAGCTACTGTCTAGTCTTGCCTTGCCTAGCCAATTAACGCTACTTGGTTTGTTCATGCCTTGCTGTATCTAACGTCTTGTTCTGCTCTGCTTGTCTGCCAGCCTGCAGCTATATCCTAGCTCCACTACACGCAGCCCTGTCTCCCGCATCCCGCTCCTCCTCTGCAACACCAACCCAGGATTCAGCCACCATCCAGCCCCTTGCCTACTCCCACTCCCGTTCTACCCATTTGCGCCATTCCAGGATCCAGTCCCTACCCTTATCTCTCCCTATACTTCTGGAGTTGTTTGAACGAAGTAATAAATTATTGGAATTATTGGATTTCTGTCTCAGAGTCGGGCATTTGAGTCCAGTCCCTTCTTGGATCCGTAACATTCCCAGTGCATACTCCAGCTTTAGGTTGCACCTATACCCATTTTGTTAAATTACAACTAATTTGGTAACAAGGTTATTAGTGAGTAACCCCAATGTAGGTGACATGGAACAGCAGTTACTGGTATTCTTAATTTCAAATGCGAAACAATTAAAGTGATACTGCAGTCAAAAACCGGCTTTTCCCGTTGAAAACCGATGTTTTGGGTTAGATTATGATCATACACAACTGTTTATGTCCAAAAATCTCATGTTTAGTCAAAATGGTTTTATTTAATTTTTTTTGTAGGCTTACCAATACGCTGGTTTCCGGGGATTCGTGACGTCACAAGATCCTTAACATAAAAATGGGTGGAGTTGAGGTGGTCTTAGGGGTGATCTCGGCTGGGCGCGTAGTATAAAAGCAGAGACCGACGTTTTCTTTTTTCCTCTTTGAGACTGAGAACCTTGTACTGCTAACTAGGTAGTTCAAGTTCAAATGCGAATTGCTTTGTATTACTGCAAACGTTAATATTACGACTTATATCTAGCTACAGTTATTCATCTACATCTTACTATTTGGTATCTTTAGCTAACTTGCCTGCATTATGCCAAGGAGTCAGAGATGTATCGTTCCTTGGTGCAACGCCACATACAGGTGTTGTGCCGAAAAGTGTCCCCCTGCCAGAATTTGTCCCCCCTCGCATGAACGCGCATTCGCTTGTTCTCAGTGCCGCTTATATTTTCATTTAGTTCAATCTGCGCTCTTCTTCCGACAAAATGAGCGTTTATACAGTTTCTACCACTCAGCAAAGACCAGAATATCACAAGAGGAGCAACTTATAAAAAAAAAAAAACGATCGTATATTTTAGGTTGTAGATTTTAAGATGAACACATCGCAATGCAAACCTCAGAATGGCACTAGTGCTAGGCGACCCATAATGTAGGCTACGCTTTAACATCCACGATAATAAACTACGAGAGCACTTGGAATACATAATAGTTTACAAGTAATACATTATGTATTATTTACCCCCCCCCAGCCATCTCTTGTTTGCAAAGTCTGAGACACTTCACAATTATTGTGGTTACATCTTTAGGTCACTGGATGGTACCCTAGAAAGCACATACTTGTAGTTATAACGGAGCATTTTGCAGGGAGGGGAACGAATTTTGGCAGGGGAACTCTTTTCGCGGTTGTATTGTCTGTTTACTGCCGAGAGACGGAATGTATCGATAAGTTAGGTAATGCAAGGCAGTCTATTGTGTGTGAGTTTAGCCCCGTTTGGTCCAGAGAGAACTGGTAACTTGGGTAGCTAGCTAGTTATCTTAGCTATCATTTATGAATAATGTTAATAAATTATAACAATTCTCTCCGGACCAAGTGGACCTATATCAGGGCGCTACAACCAGCCATGTTCAATATACTAACGTTACTGTGTGACTGGGTTTTGCTGTGTATTTGAATGTATTCAACAGTAACGTTACTTTAGGCAGACAAACAAGCTAACTTAGCTAAGTAATCCCTGGTCCTCTCCTCGCAAAGACGTTGCTCAACCAATATAGCAGCGGCGGCTGCCAGTGGCTCGAATGAATACGGCTGTATTGTCAAGGTAGGATGGCGGCTGGATGGCGGTGCAGGAGGGACAGCTCAGGAGGCCGGCGGCGGCGCGGGGTGGACACTCTGGAGGCCGGAGGCGGCGGCACGGGCTGGACTGCTCTGGAGGCCGACGGCGGTGGCGTGGGCTGGACCGCTCTGGAGGCCGACGGCGGTGGTGCGGGCTGGACTGCTCTGGAGGATGGCGGCGGAGCCGGGAACCAGGACCCCCTCGTTTTCTCCTGGGCCCATAGTTTCCTGGACACAGGACCAGGCGGGTCCCTTCGAAGGGTGATGGTTGGGGTTGGGTGAATGACGGGGTAGTAGACTCAGGGCTGGCCGGCTGAAGGGTTAGGACTCCGAGCCTAACGGAGTGGGAGGTGGGCTGATAAAGAGTCCGGGGTGATGGGTGGTGGTCGGCATGCCGGTGGGCGAACTCAGGGTTCTGTCCCCAGATATCCATGAGGTATTCCTCATAGTGGTCGTTAAAAAAAAAAGGGGTCTTCAAAAAAATCCTGAGTCACCTTGAAACTGGTGACCGCCCGCTGGGTCCTAACTGGCGAGTTCCTTCTGTCAAGGTAGGTGGAAAGCAGGACCCAATAGCAGGCGGGAAATACAAAAAACGAAGTTTAATAAAGGGCAAGGCAGCAATCCGTTATACAACAGGCCAGGTCAAAAAACTGGGGAGACAGGGAAATGGTACAAAAGCAGAGTCCAAAGGGTAGTCACTGAACAGGCAGGGGTCGGAACCGGGAAGACACAGCAAAGGCACAAAAACAGAATCCAAAATCAGGGTCGCGAGAACACAGGCAGGGGTCAAAACCAGGGAGGCGTAAGAGGAACAAAAAGAAAACAAAACGAAGACTGAATACAAAACTAAAACAACAACAGGCAAAGGATTAGGGATAACAAAAACTCAGAGACAGATACTAAGGAATAAAACAGATAACTAGGGCAGGTACTCGGAAAAATAGAAAGACACACAATAGCAAATCAATGGTGAGGAACTCGCGAAGAAACACTGATATGACAAGGTATATATACACAGAGGGAGACAGACATAATGGGAATCAGGTGTGCAGAGGCGGGGAGGGGAGATTGCTCACAGGTGAGAACAATGAGGGTTAACAAGGACCAATAATACAATAACAGGAGAAACGTAAAACATGGACTGGAATGCACATAGACACAATGATAACAAATGGCCTGGGGTTAGCAGGTAGACACATGCACAGCTCGGAGGGGAGGAACACGGAAGTGGACGCATGTGTAGAGAATGAGAAATCACAGACAGATGCAGGGATAGGATAACGAGGAGGGAAATGACAGCTGCAGGTAGAAATTCAAGATGAATTAGTAATTAGTAATGTTAGTAGCGAACTCTAAAACCCTAATGTTAGTAGGTTAGCATTATATACACATTAGTTTGTTAGTAGGTTAGTATTAAATCTAATCTAACAGTTAGTATGATTAGTACATTAGTATTTTATAAAAATATAGGAGGGAAATGACAGCTGCAGGTAGAAATTCAAGATGAATTAGTAATTAGTAATGTTAGTAGCGAACTCTAAAACCCTAATGTTAGTAGGTTAGCATTATATACACATTAGTTTGTTAGTAGGTTAGTATTAAATCTAATCTAACAGTTAGTATGATTAGTACATTAGTATTTTATAAAAATATTAATAAAGCCAGAAGGAAGAAAACGAGATACGAAATACAGAGGAAACCTGAATGTTCCCAAAATCACCCGAATAGTACAATGACAAAGACAGGGAGTGGAATCTCAGGAAACATGGAACGCGGACTGACAATCGCGAGGGTAATGCAGGAAAATAGGCAAAAGAAATCAGGAAAAATAATTACACAGAATAAACAGACAGACAAAGTACAGGATCCTGACATGTATTGCCCGAGCAACATCTTCGCGAGGAGAGTTTTCCACCACGAAGGAATCCTCTTCCTCCACTTCAAACTCTTCCACCACAAAACTCCCTGCAGTACAGCTGTTGTTTGTTTAGTAGTGAGGACTGGAGAGAGCAGGAAGGGGGGCTGAGCATAGAGCGTATGGAGTTCAGTGGGGCTGAGTCAGTTCACCAAGACACACCCTTTCAGTCCTTGACCGTATGAATATTCATAATATGACTATGTGGCATCATCGTCATATGACCACACCTACTCACAAGTTCTAGTTCAAATTGAAGCTGTAAAAAAGGCCTTAAAGAGATACTGCAGAGCCTTTTCTAAGGCCAGCCCTGTTACATCTCTCCTACTGAAATTAAATAATTCCTTATCGTAAAGACACTATACGAAATGAACAGGCAAGTTTTATTTGTTGGGTATCATGAATAGGAGGCCTATGAGTGGAAATAAAACATGTCAAAATCTTTGAATGTGTAATTAAGAATAGCACTAACTGTTATTCCATGTTAGCTACATTGCAGTTACTCAGTAATAACCGCTTCTTAGAAATGAGTTAGAATTTAACTACACAGGTATAGGTGCAACTTAATGTAAACTGTTACCATAATTTCTGTATTATTCCTTCTCTCAGCCAATTTTCTTCATAGGTAGTATACTTCATCTTGTGTGGCCCACGGATATGAATGTAAGTCTTGACAGAAGAGAGACCATTTTTTTGTAGAATTGCATGTCATTTATTAGATTTTTTTTATTAGTAAAAATGAAAATGTTTGACAGTGAATATTCTTAAGAGATTTAAAGATAACAGATATAAAGTATATACAGTAAGAAGCATATGACAATTTTTCCATAAGCAAAGCCTGTGTTTTATAGGAGAGGGTTTGTTTACCTTTAACAATGTAAAGTAACCAAACAGTTTCGTTATTGATGTGGCAAGCTGGAACTCACACTGCTGGACCGGTTCAGGCCTTCCGGTGTGAGTGCCGAGAGGTCTTGTAAGGGAAATGAGTTTGATGGAATAGTATGGGAGGTAATTGGAATGTTTAGAGTGCATGTTTTGTTCGGTTGTATTGTCTAAATTATCTCTCCTGTGCATTTATAATCTCACTTGTTTTCCACTGTCTTACTAATGTTTGGGAACCAATATGTGTCAGGTGTCCGTACTTCAAGGCCATGACAGCAAGCTAACTCATGGCATGATAGTGGGCATCCTGATGAGGTAAACAGCGGGGAGTACTGCCCAGGGAGTGGGGATGTGGGCAATGTAGAGGGCAATAATTGGTTGTTATGTTCTATGGGTGTGACCTCGCATATTGGGTTTCAGCTAACTGTTGTCCATAAAGGTGAATGTATCAGGAGTTCTATTGGACTGCCGTTGAGGCGCTCTCCCTATGCGCATTGGTGAATAAATAGTCACTTATTGGACCTACTGTTGTTGTCTCATTTTTGGATTTCCTGGAGTCTGTTCCTGGGGTATTGATCATCACATCATTATTGTTGAAGTGAGTTGTAAATGTATTGTTAGTACACTTCCTTGTAAAAGCTCATTTTGGGTGTAGAGAAATGACAATGATGCTTGATCCTTGGTACACCTACAAGCTGTAGGGCCTGACAGATCTCAGACATCAAGTCATCATGGAGGGAAATCTCCAAATTCTGACAGAAGTTGGACAACAGACCGTGGTAAGAGATGGTCCACTAAACACAGTGGAAAATTTCTTACCTCAAATTTCTCTTCAATTTTATAAACAGTGTCTGCTTCCCTTTCTTCTTTAGAACCTTGGAAGGGAAGTGAAGGCGGTGAGTCGCCGCTGCTTTGTAACTACCTCATGGGCAGTAAAACAATTCTGTATCTGATGGTTTTGATTCCATGTTGTATTTATTTCTGTAACAACTGTTTCAGCAAGTATGAGGTCAGTATTACAAAGAGTGTAATATTTTACTATTTTGAAGCTATCCGAATGGAGGATCCTGCTGAATTGGACATCACTACAAGAATTCTACAGTCCAACAATGGTTAGTTATTTTTTATTTTATTATTGTGTGGCCAAGTACAAGAATCACAACTAAAACATTTTTCCATTATTGTGCTGCTATAATTCAAGTATGCTGCATAAGGTTGCACAACTAGGAATGAGAATATACAGTTGAAGTCGAAAGTTTACATACACCTTAGCAAAATCCATTTAAACTCTGTTAGCATTGCCTTTAAATTGTTTACCTTTAACAATGTAAAGTAACCAAACAGTTTCGTTATTGATGTGGCAAACTGGAACTCACACTGCTGGACCGGTTCAGGCCTTCCGGTGTGAGTGCCGAGAGGTCTTGTAAGGGAAATGAGTTTGATGGAATAGTATGGGAGGTAATTGGAATGTTTAGAGTGCATGTTTTGTTCGGTTGTATTGTCTAAATTATCTCTCCTGTGCATTTATAATCTCACTTGTTTTCCACTGTCTTACTAATGTTTGGGAACCAATATGTGTCAGGTGTCCGTACTTCAAGGCCATGACAGCAAGCTAACTCATGGCATGATAGTGGGCATCCTGATGAGGTAAACAGCGGGGAGTACTGCCCAGGGAGTGGGGATGTGGGCAATGTAGAGGGCAATAATTGGTTGTTATGTTCTATGGGTGTGACCTCACATATTGGGTTTCAGCTAACTGTTGTCCATAAAGGTGAATGTATCAGGAGTTCTATTGGACTGCCGTTGAGGCGCTCTCCCTATGCGCATTGGTGAATAAATAGTCACTTATTGGACCTACTGTTGTTGTCTCATTTTTGGATTTCCTGGAGTCTGTTCCTGGGGTATTGATCATCACATCATTATTGTTGAAGTGAGTTGTAAATGTATTGTTAGTACACTTCCTTGTAAAAGCTCATTTTGGGTGTAGAGAAATGACAATGATGCTTGATCCTTGGTACACCTACAAGCTGTAGGGCCTGACAGATCTCAGACATCAAGTCATCATGGAGGGAAATCTCCAAATTCTGACAGAAGTTGGACAACAGACCGTGGTAAGAGATGGTCCACTAAACACAGTGGAAAATTTCTTATCTCAAATTTCTCTTCAATTTTATAAACAGTGTCTGCTTCCCTTTCTTCTTTAGAACCTTGGAAGGGAAGTGAAGGCGGTGAGTCGCCGCTGCTTTGTAACTACCTCATGGGCAGTAAAACAAGAATCACAACTAAAACATTTTTCCATTATTGTGCTGCTATAATTCAAGTATGCTGCATAAGGTCGCACAACTAGGAATGAGAATATACAGTTGAAGTCGAAAGTTTACATACACCTTAGCAAAATCCATTTAAACTCTGTTAGCATTTGGTAGCATTGCCTTTAAATTGTTTAACTCGGGTAAAACATTTTGGGTAGCCTTCCACAAGCTTCTCACAATAAGTTGCTGGAATTTTGGCCCATTCCTCCTGACAGAACTGGTATAACTGAGTCAGGTTTGTAGGCCTCCTTGCTCGCATAAGCTTTTTCAGTTCTGCCCACAAATTT
The DNA here is from genome assembly GCA_029718625.1 of Synaphobranchus kaupii. Lineage (NCBI taxonomy): Eukaryota > Metazoa > Chordata > Actinopteri > Anguilliformes > Synaphobranchidae > Synaphobranchus > Synaphobranchus kaupii. The sequence goes on along the minus strand of CM056386.1, from coordinate 1,395,581 downwards.
TCAATTGAATTGAGGTCAGGACTTTGTGATGGCCACTCCATTACCTTGACTTTGTTGTCCTTAAGCCATTTTGCCACAACTTTGGAAGTATGCTTTGGGTCATTGTCCATTTGGAAGAGCCATTTGCGACTAAGCTTTAACTTCCTGGCTGAAGTCCTGAGATGTTGCTTCATTATATCCACATAATTTTCCTTCCTCATGATGCCATCTATTTTATGAAGCGCACCGGTCCCTCCTGCAGCAAAACACCCCTACAACATGATGCTGTCACCCCCGTGCTTCACGGTTGGGATGGTGTTCTTCAGCTTGCAAGCCTCACCCTTTTTCCTTCAAACATAATGATAGTCATTATAGCCAAACAGTTAAATTTTTGTTTCATTAGACCAGAGGACATTTCTCCAAAAAGTACGATCTTTATTCCCATGTGCAGTTGCAAACTGTAGTCTGGATTTTTTATGGAGTAGTAGCTTCTTCCTTGCTGAGCAGCCTTTCAGATTATGTCGATATAGGACTCGTTTTACTGTGGATATAGTAGTTCCCTCCAGCATCTTCACATGGTCCTTTGCTGTTGTTCTGGGATTGATTCACACTTTTCGCACCAAAGCACGTTCATCTCTAGGAGACAGAACGCATCTCCTTCCTGAGTGGTATGACGGCTAAGTGGTCCCATGGCGTTTATACTTGCGTACTATTGTTTGTACAGACGAACGTGAACCAGACTTGTGGAGGTCCACAATTTTCACACGTAGTATAAAACAGAGGTCTTGGCTGTTTCCTCTTTGTCTCCCTCGTGCTGCAGGCTGGGCGTGGTTTTCCCTCTTTGCGTCACTCATTTCCCTTGCATTTTCTCCACCTATCTCATTCCTTTTCCCCGCTTGCATTCCTCACGTTCTCTGCTCAGTTAATCCTCTCGCATACATTCTCACGCTGCACGCAATCATTAGCTCATTAACTCTCATATATATTCTCCCAGTGTTTGTTGTCTTGTGCCAGTTCGTTAAGTCTTGTTGTTGAAATAACTCCTGTCTTTTCTTGCCTAGTGTTTTGAATTCAAGCATTGTCTTGCCTTGCTTTTTGCTGCTTCTAAGTCTTACCTAGCCTAGCGTATTACGCTACTTGTTTTGTTCATGCCTTGCTGTATTTAATGCCTTGTTCTGCTCTGCTTGTCTGCCAGCCTGCAGCTATCCTAGCACCACTCCTAGCACCACACCCTTACCTGCCAGAGCGCTGTCATCAATCAACGCGGCAACCACCTGGAAGACGTCCAGGAGACTGAAGACCGTCTTGGACCAAGTGAGTAAGATGGGTACTATGATTGGTCAGCTGGCGGTTCATCTACCTCTCCCGAGGGTCCTCGCCAGTACTGCACCGCCAACCCCAGAGCCACAGCCCGCAATTTCACCACCTCTCCCTGGCAGAGAACCACGTGTGCCGCATCCAGAGCACTACCTGGGGGACCTGGGAAAGTGCCGAAGTTTTCTACTTCAATGTGACATAGTGTTCCGCCTGCAACCTGCCTCCTACGCCTCTGATGCAAGTAAAGTCACCTTTGTGATGGACTGTCTGGGAGGGAGTGCACGGGAGTGGGCAACGGCTATGTGGAACAGCCAGGTACCCGCCTGTTTCCATTTCACCTCCTTCACCTCTGAGATACGTCGGGTGTTCGACCATCCTGTCTGTGGATGCGATGCTACCCAACACTTACTCCAACTGTGTCAAGGCAACCACAGCGTGTCAGAAATGACAGTCCAGTTTCGCACCTTGGCAGCTGAATCAGGATGGAATGACACCGCTCTCCAAGGAACCTTCCTCCAAGCCCTCAGTGACAAACTGAAAGACGAGCTGGCGACCCGCAATGAGTCCAGTTCTCTGAACGCTCTTAACACACTCATTTCCATTGACAACCGGCTCCGGGCCCATGCCCGGGATAAGAAGAAGGGCCGTCAGAATACACCACCTTACCCTTCACGCTCACGAGTGTCACCGCCTCGAAGGAACCGTTCCCCTTCGATGCTGGACCCATCGAAGGAGGAGCTGATGCAGCTGGACAAAACAACTGTTGATGCCGATGAACGTCGCCGGAGAATTCTCACTGGCTCCTGTTACTAATGTGGCTGTCCTGACCATCACTTAGCCTCTTGTCCGATTCGCCCAAAAGGGGTGGCTCGCCGGTAAAACTGGGCGTTCTGGCGAGCCCAATCTCCACTGCTCACTCTGCCCAGTCCTGTGTTCAACTGAAGGCTACCCTTTTGTGGGACACCCAATCTACCTCATTGTTGGCCCTGGTCGACTCGGGAACCGACGCCAACTTCATCGATTCATTACATTACATTACAGGTATTTAGCAGACGCTCTTATCCAGAGCGACTTACACAACTTCTTATTACATTTATACATTCATACAACTGGATATATACTGAAGCAATTCAGGTTAAGTACCTTGCTCAAGGGTACAACAGCAGGGTCCTACTTGGGAATTGAACCTGCAACCTTTCGGTTACAAGTCCAATTCCTTAACCATTATACTACACTTACCTCCTCATAGATTGAAGCCTAGTGAAGAGATCGGGAATTCCTGTCGAGCCGCTGTCCGCCCCGCTCAATGCCTATGCCTTGGATGGAAATATCCTACCCGGGTTACTCACTCCACCATTCCTCTCCAACTCGTATTGTCAGGTAACCACTGCGAGATGATCCGGTTTAATATCATCCACTCAGCCCAGTCTCTGCTGGTTCTCGGCCAACCCTGGCTTCGCATTCACAATCCTCACATTAACTGGCAAACATCTCAGGTCCAGGACTGGAGCTCTCAATGCCATGCTGATTGTCTCCGCTCCGCCCTACCTCCATCTGGATTTTTGTAAATCCCGTGCTGTGTCTTTACCTCCTCATAGACCCTATGACTGCTGCATAGATCTGCTGGCCGGTGCGAAGCTCCCGTCAGGTCGCCTCTACAGCCTGTCTGGTCCTGAGAAGGCTTCGATGGAAGCCTACATCCACGACTCCCTGGCGTCAGGTATCATTCGACCCTCTTCGTCACCGGTGGGAGCGGGGTTTTTCTTCGTGGCGAAGGTCTGAATGCCATAACCGTACACAATAAGTATCCTCTGCCCCTAATCAACTCTGCTTTTGAACCCCTGCATGATTCCACCATTTTCACAAAACTGGATCTCCACAACGCCTACCGCCTCGTCCGTATCCGGGAGGGAGATGAATGGAAGACGGCGTTCAACTCCCCCCTCGGACACTTCGAGTACCTGGTGGTCCCGTTCGGCCTTACTAACGCCCCAGCGGTCTTCCAGTCCCTGGTGAACGATGTTCTACATGACCTCCTCGGACGGTCTGTATTCGTTTACATTGACGATATTCAGATTTTTTCAAAAACCCCTGAAGATCATGTCAAGCATGTCCGCCAGGTTCTCCAGAGGCTGCTGGAGAACAAACTGTTTGTCAAGGCTGAAAAGTGCAGTTTTCACACCTCTTCCATTCCGTTCCTGGGCTTCATCATAGAAGAGGGGAAGATCCGGGCTGACCCCGCGAAGATCCAAGCCTTTGCTGACTGGCCCCTGGCTGTGATGGAGGCACTCACCAGTGCTAGAGCCTCCTCCCTCTCTTCTGTCCTCATTCTACTTGACCTGTCTGCAGTGTTCGACACGGTCAACCATGAACTTCTGATCTCCACACTCACTGAGATGGGCATTTCTGGGACTGCCCTCTCTTGGCTTGTATCGTATCTCACTGATAGATCCTACCAAGTCTCCTGGAAGGGTTATGTCTCGGCACCTCATCCCCTTTCTACAGGAGTACCGCATGGATCTGTGCTGGGTCCTCTGCTGTTCTCCATTTATACTAAGTCTCTTGGTTCAGTCATTAATTCACATAATTCTCATACCATAGTTATGCTGACGATGCTCAACTCTTCTTCTCTTTCCCTCCCTCTACCACACAGGTTAAGGAGAGGATATCTGCTTGGCTGGCTGACATCTCTGAGTGTATGGCTACCCATCACCTGAAGCTCAACATTGACAAGATGGAGCTCCTCTTCATGCCATACAAGACCTCCCCACTACATTACCTCTCCATCACCGTTGATGGTACCATGGTGGATGCCTCCCGCTCTGCAAGGCAACGGCACGTTCCTGCAGGTTCCTCCTGTACAACATCAGGAGGATTCGACTGTACCTGACCAGCTACTCCACCTAGCTTCTTATCCAGACTATGGTCACCTCATGGCTGGACTACTGCAACTCCCTGCTCACAAGCCTACCAGCCTGTGCCATTCTGCCTCTTCAACTGATCCAGAACGCAGCTGCCCGGCTTGTGTTCAACCTCCCGAAATTCTCTCATGTCACCCCCCCTGCTGAGGTCACTTCACTGGCTGCCGGTCGCGGCCCGGATCAGGTTTAGAGTTCTGACCCTGGCCTACGCCGCAGTTCTGACCCTGGCCCCTCCTACGTGCAGGACTTAATCCAGCACTATGTTCCTGCTCGACCACTTCGCTCTGCTACAGCTCCAACACGGTCTGCGTTCCGTCACGGCCTGAAGACACACTTCTTCAGACTCCACCTCGACTGATATGCCAAGCTAAGACCTTTTCTCATAGTACCTGTTCCCTGTGTTTTTGTCTTTATCTGTTTGTTTGATGTTATAGTTTAGAATAGAATTATAATATAGCGGATTTGCCCACAGCTTACTGTGAACTACACTCAATGTTCATTACTAGGGATAGCTGCTACATTATGGGAAGGATGTGCTTTGTCTAATCTGTTCTGTAGTTGCTTCGATGACCTTCTGTATGCACTTATTGTATGTCACTTTGGATTAAAGCGTCTGCTAAATTAATGTAATGTTATCTGTATCTGTATCCGGATAAAATGCGGAACCGGAAGTTATGTTTTTCTTCTTTTTTTTTCTTTTCAAGAACTTTTTATAAGAAATATACTCTGTACTTTATACTTATTTATCTATTGTTTTGTTTCATTAAAGGTTGTTTTTGTTAACCTATTTGAACCCCCACCCCCTAACTGGGGGACACTGAACAATAACTTTGGATAAGAACTGGAAAAAATCTGAGGTGCAATATATAATCAACTCAGAATGAAAAGGCAGTTTTATAAAAACATCAAACCATTCCATGATACATTTGAATGGATACTATTTCCACAATAACAGCCCTTTCTGCCTGTTGTGATTTCATTTTTCACTATATGTACTTGGATATTTAGCCTAATATAATAATAGGATGCTATATAGGATGCTCCGACACCAATTGTCTTTTTAAAAATTGGCCGGTACCGATCCCAATTTCTTTTTATTAGAAATACATTTTATTATTATGATTATTATTATTATTATATAGTAAGATTATTACAATTACTATTATGATTAGGATTGTTGTTATTATTATTATTACATCATAAAATTCAAGAATACTTAAGAATTATAACCTAATGATTTATTGAGAAAAACACTAATGAAAAAAGTAAAATGAACAGTCCAACAAGATGGATTACATTAACTAGCTAGCAGAAACAACAAAGTTCTAGAACACCTGAAAAGCTTTTAATTCAAGAAAATGAAAGAAGTTGGAATGTGGTTCTATTTGAACAGCTTTTAATTCAAGAAATTGAGAAAAAAACCTCTCTAGATGTGGCTACAATTCAACAGCTTTTAATATGCTTTTAGTATGCCATTGGTTAAACCGATCAATGCAACAAGCCTTGATAAAAACATTTTTTTCTACGGTGTGAAATGTTACATTTTTGTTTTAATTGCGTTGCGAGTTTGGGGTGATGGAATGACGAGATTGACGGAATTGATTACGCAGCAATATGGAGGCAGAACAGACGGTCACAGTTTAAAAATAAAAACAACACAACTAGCATAAATAATAAATACAATAATGATATTGATAGCCAGTAAGTGACATTTCAAAACGGGACATAGGCTACAATGCTTTCTTTTAAAATGTGTTTGTACCTTCTGAAAAAGTGATGAGATTAGGCGCAGATTAAAGCGAGCAGCATTAAAAGGGATAGTATCATGTTTGCATGCAAAATGTTGAGATTTTTCATTTAATGTTTTGTTTAATTTTCGTTTGTTCTCACAATATTGACCTAGATCTACAAGGCACACTGTTCGATTATAATGAGCACGTAACACGTTAAAGATAGGTTGAGTATCCGAAATTTCAGGGACTGCCGATTGAATCACTGTCACGGTTTCGATTATGAACAATGCGGATATTCTGATGGAGGAGATGGCGTTAGTCTTCGACCATGACGTCTCCGGTCTGGAGGCCGCCATGCGACTAACCCGTCTCCGCCAGAGCAACGATTCTGTGGCAGGGTTTTCTATCCGGTTTTGAGCACTGGCAGGAGAGACAGAGTGGTCAGAGGATCCGTTGATATCGCTGTTTATTAACACGTTATCCGATCCCATATAAGACGCCCTGGCAGTGCATGAGCCCCCTGCTACATTCAATGCCCTGGTTTCCATAGCTATCCGCATTGATAACCGTCTCGGGGAGCACGAACGAGAGAGAGAAAGAGAGTACAGGGGAGACCGCCCTACTCGCTTACTTCTCGCTCCTGTTTCTGCGCCTCGGGCCCCCTCTGCCAATTTTCCTCATGCTAGTACGGAGGAGCCCATGCAGGTAGACGGAGCTTCCGTTCGGAGTTCCAAAACTACTAAACCGCGCACTGAGTGGTGTCGGTATTGTAAGCGCAGAGGGCATTTTCTCAACCAGTGTCCCAAGCTACAGGGAAACGAGGGGTCTCGCTAGGGGAACTGGGATCCCTAGCGAGACATGACGGTACTGCTTCTCAGATGTTAATTCCCGTTCTACTGTCCTGGGATTGGTGCTCAGCTAATGTTGAGGCATTCATCGATTCCAGGGCAGTGGAGTGTTTCATTGACGCACAGTGGATAACAGAACACAAAATACCCGTTCTACCACTATTACGGCCTCCCTATTTTTTCCCTCCATTCGCGTTCACTACTTCTGTGAGTAACTTGTTCTGATCCCTGCTCCCGTCACATCTGATTCTCCGCCTCAGAACCCCTCACAGTTTGGAAGTAAGCTGTTTTGTGAAGCTGTTCTGTAGGCCCAAGAAAGCCACATATGCAAGCCTCTATATAAATAATTAAATAATACAGTCAAGATCTAGTGGAAAAGCACTGAGAAAGTCAGGGGGCAAGAGGCTGCAGGTGTCTCCCATCGTCCATGCTTCTCAGGCTAAAGCTGTCATGATTTATGACCCTTTTTCCCTTGCGCTTGTGTTCCTCGGTCGCCACACGTGGGCGCTGCTCCGTTGGTGGAGTTTTGGCTCCGTCCCTTCTTTTCACGGAGTAAGTTAATCAGCGTTCACAGCTGGGGATGTAATTCCGGTGAGCTATTTAAGCCCATGTTCCTTTTGTTCTGGGCGTCGATATTGTTTGTTGATTGTTTGTTTGTTCTGTGGTGTATTTTCTGGCATTATTTGTACTGTTTTGTGTGCGGTTTATTTTGCCCTTTTAAAGTTTACTCGTATGGTTAGATCTAGGTTTTTAAGGAGACCGTTTTGCTCCGTTGTGCTATTATTGGAGTTTTGCGGTACTTGCCTTTGTGCTTTGAGCTTTCAGGTTGAATTAGTGTTTTGTGTGCTCATTTCAGTCTCCGCTTTCTGGTCTGTGCTTTGTTTGTCGTTTTGCCTAGATCCTTTGCCCTTTACTAAGAGACAGGGCGTTTGTATCATACTGACTTTAGGGTTTTAATTATTCTTAGAGGCAGGTCAGTTATTTTTGATTAAGTTTGTGTTGGTCTTTTGTTACAGCTGTTCTGTTTCGTCCTTTTCACCTGCGGGACGATTTTGTTCGGAACTGTAGTTCTGTTCATTCTCCGGGTGTGTCCCTCCTTATATGGAGCTTGGACGATGCTATGGACATGTTTGTGTTTGATTGCGCGTTTATGAAACTAACCATGGAACGTTATCTCTGTTCCTCCGCCTCGTTACATTTCCCGTTACTAAGAGGCAGTTAGCATGCGTGCTATTTTCTATTAAGGTTGCATTGGTCTTTTGTTGCAGCTGTCCTGTTCGCCCTTTTTACCTGTGGGACGATTTTGTTCGGAACTCTAGTTCTGTTCGTTCTCCGGGTGAGTCTCTCCTTATATGGAGCTTGGGTGATGTTGTGGACATGTGTGTGTGGGACTGCGCAGAAGAAGATAGCATACTGCTTATGTCAAAATTTGATTGATGGGCATATTTGCATAATTTTATGAATATTAATGAGGTTATGAAAAAATATAATTATGCATAAAAAAATACATTTTTATTTTTTAATTATTATTTTTTATTTATTTATTTATAATGTATTATTATTATTATTCGGGGTGTTGTGGGGGGGGGGGTTGTTTCAAGGGGTGATTTATTGGCATTGTGATGATGTCATTTTATTGGGGGGTGGTTGTTGTAAACGTTTTTTTTTTTATGGTGGTTCTTGAGGCTTAGGGGAAAACATGTGTTGGTATTTTTATTTTTTATTTTTTTTATTAGAACAACATCGTGAAAAAGTAACGGTGTGTGTATATATATATATATATATATATATATATATATATATATAAATATTAATATATAAATGTATAGGTTAGTGGCAATAATTTAAAGTTTAAAAAAACAAAACAGTTTGTGTTAGCAGAAATGTTTTAAAAGAATAAAAGAATTCAAGCAGGCTGTTAAATAGCGGTCGGCTATAACATGTTAGTTGTCTGAAAGAAAGAAAGAAAGCAAGCATTTTTAAAAATGTTTGTTAGAGCCGAAGGGAAAAAGACTCTAACAAGTTTTGGAGATGTCCGTGAATGTGTGTGAATGGCTCCGTAGAGAGAGAGACCGTTACCCAGTCTTAAAAACTGTGTAAAATAGCCAAGCGGCGTATCTAAAAAGCAAGTTAGTGTTCTAAAAGAAAGCCTAGGAGGACTCGAAAGAAAGACTAGAAAGAATAAAAAATAAAAGAATATGCTATGTAACGTTTTACAGAATTAAAAAGCAAAAACCTAAAATGAAGTCCGAAGTCCGCGGAGGTTCGCGGATAGCCTATAGCTAGACTATAGGTTACAGAGAGACGTTTCCAGACTCTCCTCGACATTACAAATGGAGCCATTAGCCTTCCGTACTGTGTATATCTGAAAATGGGATACGCCCCGTAGTATCCGTCTGTTTCTTTTGAAATTGACGGACGTTTACACTGTCCAATGAGAGAGCTGTATCGCTTATGACAAACCGGGGTCGTAAAATACTTGTGGTTTTAGTAACAGCTGCTGGGGGTGCTTGAGCTTGCAGGCGTGCTCGCGTGCATGCTAGCGCGACGTTAAAGCAACCTTTGAATGACACGGAACAGCTGTATCCCTGGCGGGACCTCCACAAACTTTTGAATAGTGTTGTGCATATAGCATAGACTAGAAATATTTCAACAGGCCGCAAAATGCCCCGAACCCCATTGAAAAGGCGACTATCTACCCTAGCCGTCTATATCCCTATAATGTTGTTCACTGGGGGTCAGAATCATGAAACAAAACTTTTTGGGTATTTGTACAAGGTTTTGTAATAGGGCAATACTTAGAGCCAATATGCCTGTTTAGTATCGATGGGGCTGTAAAAAGATGGGGTTATTCAATTTAAACAGGATTGAGCCGGATAGCCTATATTGTTTAAGCGTAACTCTTTTCGAAAAGCATCTACATTTTAAATTTCGGGGGCTACAATTCACAGCAGGGGGTTTGTGACGTCTGAATGACAGGAACAGCTGTGGGTTTTTGGCGGGGATCTTCAAAAGATATTTTGTGAACTCGTATAGAAATAAAACTTAATCTACTGAACGTTTTTGTTTGTTTCACTAGTCTATTTGCACAAGGGTCGTATACAATTTTAGCAGAGGTTGCAATTCTAATAGGCTAGCTAATTACGAATTAAAAAAATATAACCTATTTTCTAGATGGGATAGCTACTGTTTAGTATCGATGGGCTTATAAAAAGATGGGGTTATTCAATTTAAGCAGGATTGAGTCGTCATATATAAAATGTAGCGTTTAATCGTAAATCCTTTAAAAGCGCAACTACATTTTAAATTTCCGACTACAATTACGGGAGGGGGTGGGGTTACGAGTTACGTACACCTCCCTCATCCCTGTTAAACTATAAAACAGAGGGTTTTTATGACATTACATTAGCGGGTCTGATTTACTCTGATGCACAAGCGCGGCTCTCTGAAGAGGACGATTCCCCTAAACATTTGCGTGCAAGAAATGTCGGCTGTAGACTTTTCAACACAAGGTATGTGCTACTATTTTAATTATTGTAAAGTGTGAAACTTTCAAGTTGTTAATTAAACATGTTGAATGTTCTACTTCTTAATTAACGGTTGTTAATGTAAATGTATTACAGACTTGGATGGAATATTGAATAGCGACGGGGAGCACGTGGTAGAAGGTTTCTGTAACGTTCCGTTCCCATCCTGTCCGTTTTCCGTATTTTGCCCTTTCCCTCCGTGTCATGTTTGACTTCCATTGTCCGTGTCTTTCCCCGTGCTGCAGACTGGGCGTGTTCCCTCCGTTTGTATCACTCCATTTCTCCACTCCTGTCTCAGCCTATCTCCTCTTTCCATTTCAGCATGCATTCCTCACACTCCGCTCTGTTCAATCATCCACGCATACATTCGCACGCTTTCCTAATTGATACCTATTACACTCCCTATTTAACCCACCTGCTGTCTGCTATCCAGTGCCAGTTCGTTAATGTTGTTTCGTTTGTATCCTGGTCATGTATCCCTTGTCTAGTTATCTTGCACAGTTAGGTTTCGTTTTTGGTGTTCGTTCACCCTGCTTAATTGTGCTAACTACTTCTCAACAGTTTGGTTCTGTCTCGGTGCTTTAGGCACTCTACCAACTGCTGATTATCTAGTCTGTCCAGTGTTTGTGCAGCTCAACCTGCCGCGCCTTATCTGCCTTGCTAACCACTACTCTGTTGTTGTCTGCCAGTCTGCAGTTGTTCACTATTCCCTGTTTGTGTTGCGGTACCCCCGCTTCCCACCTGACGTTGTGCCCGCAGCGGGGCGTTCTGCTCCTCCATTCTACAGCTGTTCCTGCGTCCGGCCGTGGCAACCGCCAGTGTTACGGTTCCGGTTGCACTTGCTGCTGTTTGCCCTGCTGCCTCATCCGGGCCAACCCGAGGTCCGCTGCACTGTCCTGCCCTGCCGTATCTGCCGCTACCCCTTCCTCTGCATCAACTACCCGGCTGCCTGTTACCAGTAACACCCCGGTCTTCCCTTCTCTAACTTCATGCATAACCATAACCGGCTTGTCTGTTATCTATGTCCTCCCTCGCTTCAGGAGAAAAGTTCGAAGCATAAATTATTGGATGCCTAGCGCTCCCCTATCTGTCCCGTCTGTCCAGATCCGCCAAGTCCAGTTCCGGTTTGGAACAATTTCTGAGTGACTCCCAAAGTCCAGTTCCGGCTTGGAACGATCCAGTTTCAGTCTTGTCCTGTTCCGGTTTGGAACAACCCAGTGTTCCAGTCTAGCCCAGTTCTGGTGTGACCCGATCCAGTTCCTGTTCAATCCAGTACCAGTCTTGTCCTGTTCCGGTTTGGAACAACCGAGTGTTCCAGTCTAGTCCAGTTCCGGTGTGACCCGATCCAGTTCCTGTTCAGTCCAGTTCCGGTTTGGAACATCCAGGGTTCCAGTACAAAGTCCAGTTCCGGTTTGGAACTATCCAGGGTTCCAGTTCAAAGTCCAGTTCCGGTTTGGAACAATCCTGTGTTCCAGTTCAAGTCCAGCTCCAGCTTGGAGTAAATTGAAGTCCCGGAGAATCTCTGGACTTTCTATATCTGTGTTTATTCAGTGTACAGCTTGGGACTGCCCCTAGCTCTAAATAAACAACCTTTTCTTGTACCTCTGCCTCCTAGTCGTTGCACTTGGGTTCAGCCCGTGTTCAGGTTCATGACAGTTTCCAAGATTTTATTGATACGCTACCCGAGGCCATTACCGTTAGACAAGAGTAAGATGTTTTTACAATTTTAAAATGTACTTTAAAGATGTTTTTATATATATATATATATATATATATATATATATATATATATATATATATATATATATATATATACAGCCGTGGCCAAAAGTTTTGAGAATGACACAAATATTAATTTTCACAAAGTCTGCTGCCTCAGTTTTTATGATGGCAATTTGCATATACTCCAGAATGTTATGAAGAGTGATCAGATGAATTGCAATTAATTGCAAAGTCCCTCTTTGCCAAGAAAATGAACTTAATCCCAAAAAAAACATTTACACTGCATTTCAGCCCTGCCACAAAAGGAATAGCTGACATCATGTCAGTGATTCTCTCGTTAACACAGGTGAGAGTGTTGACGAGGACAAGGCTGGAGATCACTCTGTCATGCTGATTGAGTTAGAATAACAGACTGTAAGCTTTAAAAGGAGGGTGGTGCTTGAAATCATTGTTCTTCCTCTGTTAACCATGGTTACCTGCAAGGAAACACGTGCAGTCATCATTGCTTTGCGCAAAAAGGGCTTCACAGGCAAGGGTATTGCTGCTAGTAAGATTGCACCTAAATCATCCATTTATCGGAACATCAAGAACTTCAAGGAGAAAGGTTCAATTGTTGTGAAGAAGGCTTCAGGGCGCCCAAGAAAGTCCAGCAAGCGCCAGGACCGTCTCCTAAAGTTGATTCAGCTGCGGGATCGAGGCACCACCAGTGCAGAGCTTGCTCAGGAATGGCAGCAGGCAGGTGTGAGTGCATCTGCACGCACAGTGAGGCGAAGACTTTTGGAGGATGGCCTGGTGTCAAGAAGGGCAGCAAAGAAGCCACTTCTGTCCAGGAAAAACATCAGGGACAGACTGATATTCTGCAAAAGGTACAGGGATTGGACTGCTGAGGACTGGGGTGAAGTCATTTTCTCTGATGAATCCCCTTTCCGATTATTTGGGGCATCCGGAAAAAAAGCTTGTCCGGAGAAGTAAAGGTGAGCGCTACCATCAGTCCTGTGTCATGCCAACAGTAAAGCATCCTGAGACCATTCATGTGTGGGGTTGCTTCTCAGCCAAGGGAGTGGGCTCACTCATAATTTTGCCTAAGAACACAGCCATGAATAAAGAATGGTACCAAAACATCCTCCGAGAGCAACTTCTCTCAACCATCCAAGAACAGTTTGGTGACGAACAATGCCCTTTCCAGCATGATGGAGCACCTTGCCATAAGGCAAAAGTGATAACTAAGTGGCTCGAGGAACAAAACATCGAAATTTTGGGTCCATGGCCAGGAAACTCCCCAGACCTTAATCCCATTGAGAACTTGTGGTCAATCCTCAAGTGGCGGGTGGACAAACAAAAACCCACAAATTCTGACAAACTCCAAGCATTGATTATGCAAGAATGGGCTGCCATCAGTTAGGATGTGGCCCAGAAGTTAATTGACAGCATGCCAGGGCGAATTGCAGAGGTCTTGAAAAAGAAGGGTCAACACTGCAAATATTGACTCTTTGCATAAACTTAATGTAATTGTCAATAAAAGCCTTTGACACTTGTGAAATGCTTGTAATTATACTTCAGTATACCATAGTAACATCTGACAAAAAGATCTAAAAACACTGAAGCAGCAAACTTTGTGAAAACCAATACTTGTGTCATTCTCAAAACTTTTGGCCACGGCTGTATATAATTGGTGAATGTTTAAATGTTTTTAGATACTGGGTTAGACGACATGTGGAGCCGCCATTTTTATAGGCCGTGGTTTTAGAGTCAACAAACGATATACGCTACATTTATATTCAATTGTATGAAATTTACTTTGCTCAACATCTGATTATGCCTATTGAACATTGCTATGTGTTTTATTTTTCTGATATTTGGTGAATGTTTAAATGTTTTTAGATACTGGGTTTAGACGACACGTGGCGACGCCATTTTTATAGGCCGTGGTTTTAGCTTCAACAAACGCTATTCGCTACAGTTATATTCAATTGTATGAAACTTACTTTGCTCAGAATCTGATTATGACTATTGAACATTGCTATGTGATTTTATTTTCTGATATTTGGTGAATGTTGATTTGTTTTTAGATGCAGTGTACACGAGGCCTACGCAACTTGTATGTGCCCAGGTGTTAGCTTCAGAAGACGATCTTCGCTACAGTTATTTGCAGAGTATGACATTTTTAAGTACTTTTGTTCAATATCTGTTTATGTGCTTTATTTTTTTCTGATTTTTATTTTTATTGTTAAAAAGGCCCTGAAACCCCTCTAGAGACGGTTACAGAGACATCCCCTTGCAGGCCGAAAGGACAGAAGAGAAAAAGCGGTAAAAATGTGTGCTAGCGTGTGTGTGTGTGTGTGTGTGTGTGTGTGTGTGTGTGTGTAGATACTATGTACACGAGACCTACGCAACTTGTATATGCGCAGGTATTAGCTTCAGAAGACGATCTTCGTTACAGTTACATTCAGAGTATGAAACTTTTGTACTTTGTTCAATGTTGAACATTTGCTATGTGTTTTATTGTTTAAAAGGCCCTGAAAACACTCTCGAGACGGGTACAGCACCTTGCCGGCCTAAAGGACAGAAGAGAAAAAGTGGTGAGATTTAAGTTTTCTCCTAAACAAAATGTTTGAGTGTGCGCGTGTGCGTGTGTGTTTTTTAAAATAAAATGTTTGCTTATTTGATTTTTTAATTTAAAAATTTTGTAATTAGATTTTTTAATTTTTTAATTTGAATTTAGATTTTAGATTTTTAATTTTTGATTTGAATTTTTATTTAGAATTAATTTTTTATTTTTTTTCCTTACAGATGGTGAAATAACGGATGACGAAATATTGGGTGCGGTGATCGACCAGGATATTTTAAACACATCTAACAAATGCGTGAACCCAGGACCACGGACATCGTCAGTCCCAAAGACAACAACAACAGCAGCCGACCAAACAGAGGAGAACAGGACACCTCCTGCGACGGCCTCGTTTTGTCAAAGCGACTAAAGGTTCCGCTTAAGTATTTTTGATAAGCTTGTAAACATTTTTGACAGAAAATTTTAAAATAAAAATGGCTCCTAAAAGACCTTGTACGTGTTCGTGTTCAGGGGGCCAGAGTAAAAGACCTGTCACAGAAAATGCTGAAAACCATGACACTAACCAATTAGATTTACCACATGAAAATGTTAACCTGCATCTCTTAGCTCTTGTTAATGATGTTAATCAAGCCTCTATTAACATGCATGAACCAAGTAATGAAGCTGTAGAGCATGATGTTTTTGCTGGTTTATTAAGAGCGCTGGACTCTGTAAACCGTGAACTCGCTTGTCGCGCTGAAACAGATATGAAACCAAACACCGCAGAAAATAACACGCATGGTCTTACAGAGCTAGAGATGTCCCAAAGCACTGTCGATAATAACCCGCATGGATTTCCAGAGG
Organism: Synaphobranchus kaupii; assembly: GCA_029718625.1. Taxonomy (NCBI): domain Eukaryota; kingdom Metazoa; phylum Chordata; class Actinopteri; order Anguilliformes; family Synaphobranchidae; genus Synaphobranchus; species Synaphobranchus kaupii. Next base: position 1,380,122 of record CM056386.1, on the reverse strand, counting down.
TCAACCAAAATGGTGGTGGTGGTGATGTGATTAATAACCCAGACCTTCAGGTGATACGTAGGCCAGCATTCAACAGCTCCGTTTT